>OX637867.1:34522927-34695427 GCA_951802705.1 Netelia virgata | reverse complement strand
ATGGACGCGCGAGACGAATTTTTGACTAGAAAAGCACTAAATTCGGGGAAAAGATTTTAAGATCGAGGATTTTATATGAAAAGTTTTATCGAAGACTTTGATTTATCGTCGATAGAATTTTATAAGTTTTTATGAGGCAGAACATTTTGGTTACCGACGGTTGTTTTTGCGAATTGCCATTTATTCGATCGTGTCTCGTTGATTATGCGACTCACCGTCGGTAATAATGAGTTCGATGTTCGGTATTTCGCAAAGAGAAGTTTCGTTTAACGGTCATCGTTTGTAAATTTTTATCTTGTCGACCTTGGTTGATAAGGTTAACATCGGAGATCAATGTCGATCTCTTTGTTACCAACGGGTAATAGCGCTGGTCACAGGATCGAATCTAACCTTTCCCGGTCGCACGTGAATGTCACGAGCGCCATTGCCAGTTCCGAAATTCTCCCCTCTCGACAGTAACAGCCGGCAATCTCGTGTGTGCACTCGTGCAATTTCGACTTTTCTCGTGCGACTCACACGAACAAATGTATGATACGACACGCACGTCACCTCGTCGGCGATACGCGCGCGTGTGTTGTGTAAAGTTCGTCGGGCTGTGGTAACTCGTGAGTCGCGCGCAATCGTTCGTGGTGTTAGCAACGCGCCGGCTCGTGCGTCTGTACAGACGCGCACACTTTGTAAACGCGGGGTGGGCGTCCGTGCACGCATACACAACGTGAGTGATCGTCGTTGTTGGACAGTGGAAACGCGCGATTTCAGGTCGAGAATGAGCGAAAGGGTAAACGATAAGAGTGAGATGGACAGCGATAGGTAAAAGAAATCGAAGGATTCAGTGACATAAAAGTGATAGTCGAGTTCTGCAAGGACTAACCAAAAAATTTGTTGTGTACAGTCGACAGCAGCGCCGCGCGCGGCAAGCGGCGCGGAGGATGGCGGAAACATAAATTAAAAAAAAGGATTAGAGTCGGAAAAGCGTAAGATAGAGGACGAGACTATATTGGCGGGTGTTGGTGCGACCATTTCGATTTTCTTTCTATCTCGACTCGTGTATCAATCTCGTGTAATAATAATGTGAGCGTCTTGTGTAAAAAAAACATATATGTATATGTAACGGGAGTACGAGGAACAACTTGCAGCGCGTGACAAATGAGGTAAACAGTGTCGACAAACTCGGCGACTTTGCTCGCTCTCGGTCACAAAGAGAGTCTGTATTTTTGTGTCGTTCGGCTGCAAGTAGAAAAACAAGAAAAAAAAAACACGCGAAAGGGATTGTATACATATATAATATACGTCGCGCAAAATGGCAGACGGTCGATCGGCGAACGAAGCCGCGGCCGCCGACCTGTGCTACGGCAGTAAAAGCATCAGCGAAAGAAGCATCATCAAAGTCGATGATACTCGCGTGTCACGAGAAAGGGACAAAAACCTCGTGGACTCGTGCAACGATGATGATGAGAATGGTGGGTGGTGTTGGTGCGCGATAGATACGAGTCTGACGAAGAAAAGTACGACGAAGGCAGCGGCACGACCACTAACGCCATCGGCGTCGACTACGTCAACGTCGACGTCTCATCGGCGACGTAGTGCAGCTGTAATCGGTGACGCGAGCGACGATAGGAGGCGCGACGATGTCGCTCGGTGCTGCGCCTGTGACGATTCACGTAATAATGATAATAACGAAAACAACGAGAGACGATGTGACGTAGCCGCGAAAGTAGTAGTGGTGGTAGAGGAGGAGGAAGAAGACGTACGCGAGGAGGAAGAAGCGGTAGGGGCGGCTAAGCCGGAGGAGAAGGAGAAGGTGGCTGTGCGGCGCGCGGTGGGGGAAGGGTTGAAGGAGGTAGCGGGCGCTGCGAGCGAGCCAGCAGTGGTATCGCTCCTCGAGCCGGCGGCAAGTGAGGATCGTTTGCGGTACGGAGAGAGTGTGCGTTGCGCGGTTGCGACAACAGCAGCCCAAACTGCCGCCGGTTTTGAGACGAGTGATGCTGTTTTTCACGAACTTACGTGTCGCGAGAGCAACAACAACGACTTTAAAGCCGTGCATAGTGCCGAGAGTCGCGTAGTTGTTTACGGCGAGAAGGTTAGGGCGTCGAGTGATTGTGATGGTGTACGCGTCGAGTTTTCGTCGCGCGACGAAGCGGCGGTAGTTGCACTCGTTCGCACGCGTGCCGCTGCCGATGTTTTGGTGAACTGTGCTCCGTGTGGTGAGAACGGTGAACGGAATAGTGAAATAGCGTGTGTGGATAATGAAACGAGAGAAAAGAAACGAAACATCAACGTCGAGAAAGGCGACGACGAGGACGCGACGAATTATGACGAAGAGCGCGAGTGTCGTGAATACGAGCGAGGTTATCGTAACGAAAGTGAGAAAAACGACGATACGAGCGACGCCAGGAGCCCGACTACAAGGAGCAGCGTTCTCCTAGTCGAAAGGTGTATTAGTAATAATAATCGGAATTCTCGTAGTGTCCTCGATGATCGAATAGGCGTGTCTGTGAGTGATTTTCACAATATTGACGATAAAGTGCGAGTTTCGAGTTTGGATTTCGTTCGGGAACGATCGTCGAGTGTTTATCGTGTTGTAAAAGTGCGAAACGACCAAGACCACGACGACGACGACGACGACGACGAAGACCGTGACGACGACGACGACGGTGACGACGAGGACGACGACGACGAGGAGGAGGAGGAGGAGGAGGAGGAGGAGGATTTAGTGTTGCGCCGAAAGAACGGCGCGATGCAAGCCGAAACGGTGACGACGACGAAAACGACGACAACGTCGATGTCGACGACGACGAGAAAGGAGATGGCCGAACGAGAGATCGACGACGGGGTTGTTGTTGCCAGGCTCGGGAGTCCCTTCAAGGGACAGATCAGAATGGCCGAGGACACCCTCGTTGGGCCCTGCGGCAAGAAGCGGTGCGCCGATCGATACGATAGCTCCGAGAGCTCCGACAGGTGAGTGAGACGGAAAGAGGCGCAGTGTACCATGTACATAGATATATTTTTCGTTAAACTAGATTTCGGCGTGTACAGACGCGGTTTCGGACACGGAAATGAATGGGCGAGCGAGAAAACGTTAAAACGAGGTTAAGAATGCTCGGGTGAGGTTAGGAACGTCAAGGTGAGGTTAGAAACGTTCCAGCGAGGTTAGAACAACAAAATGGCGGAAAAATCGTCGACAAATCTTCTTTCAACGATAACCAAGCGTATTCTCCATAGAATTTCATTATTTTTTTTCTCGATTCATCGTTTCCTTCCACTCGATACACAAGTACCAAGCTACGAATTAAAATATCAAAACTCTTCGATCCTCGTCGACGCGAAATCTTTCGATTCGCGGCTAAAATTGAAACAGCGAGTTTCTACTCGCTCGTCGCGTCCTCGTTCGTGCGACGCTACGTACAAAACAGATGGGCGATAATTTCGAAGCGAGAGATAAACTCGCGAAAAAAGAAATCGTTAAAGCACGACGAAACGCCCTCGTCCGTCGCACGAAATATTTCCACGTCTTTCTCTCTCTCTCTCTCTCTTTCTCTCTCTCTCGCTCTCTTTCTCTCTCTCTCGCTCTCTCACTCTCTCTCCCTCTCTCCCACTCTCTCTCACTCGGAATCTTCGTCCCTCGCGTCATTTCCGGTTACAGCCAAAAGGAAAATGGAAGACAAAAAAGTCTTTTTCCATTATCTATCCCAGAGTACTCGTCCTATACACCTATATTCACACACACACACACACACACATAAATATATAAATACATATATATACGTAGAGTTGTAGTTCGACGACGAGGAACGACGGACGGTTCGGCAACGCGACGGGGCAAGCCAGAGGCGTCGAGGTCGTTGCACCGCGTAGTTACGCGACGGATGGTACACGGATGCGTGCAGTTGCCTTGTCGCTCGGGTGTAGTACAGAGCGTACACTATATACGCTCACGATGTGCACGTACATCCCGTGCATACATATACATATATAGGTGTATATATATATATATATATATATATATATATATATATGTATCTGTGTGTATTTAAACCTGTAGTGATGCACTGTACGTATATATATATATGTATATACATATAATAATAAAGCGAGGTATCTCTCGGCACAAGCACGCACGGTTCGCAGCGTGTCGATCCCTCTTGCTTGCACTCTCGCCCTATCCTTCTCTCTCTCTCTCTCTCGCTCTTTCTGTATACATATATACATATATATATATCGTGTATAGTACGAAGCGAGAGAGAAGCCGCGAACGAAGGAGAGGCAGAGGGAAGAGAAACTCGCGAGAATTCCCCAGTGGAGGATCCCAAAGGAGAGAAACGCATGAGTCGGAGGGTCGAAAAGAGAGACAGAGTACCTACTCTGATATGTGTGTGTGTATATATATATATATATACGTGTATATGTAATACTGGTGCGCTTCGCCGTTCCGTCGCTTCTCTCTCGGTCTCTCTCTCTCTCCTCGTCCGTCTCCAACGACGAGGAGGCGTATATATATATATATAATGTTCCCCGAGTTTCGAGGGCGTCGAATAGAGAGCCTGTGGAAACGAGCCATCTCGCGGCTCCGCTATTTTTTTTCTCGCTCTCTCTCTTTTACCCTCTAACCGCCTTTGCGAAAACAAAAACGATTTACAAAAAACATTTCCTTTCTTTTTTTTTTTTTTTACGGTCTTTATTTCGAGCAGATCTTTTTTTTATCGCGAAAAATTAATGGAATTTATTTTCTTTTTCTTTTTCTTTTCCTAATTTTGTTTGTTTGTTTATATTTTATTATCGCGGTGAGTTTTGGTTTTTGGGCTGTTGTTGTTTTTATTTTCACGTCGAGCTCGCGAGGCAAAAACCTTCGGTGCAATAATTTTCGTTCACGAAGAGAACCGAGAGAGACAATCGTAGCTGCTAATCTCCCGTGTCTCTCCTCTCGGCCCCTCCGCCACCAAGCTCTCCGGGACTCTATCGGGCCACACAAATGCTTTATGTAATGTCCGTTCCGAGATAGGCCCCGGTCACTATTTTATATATATATATATATATATATACATAATATATCTGTATACATGCTTTACGGTTCAGTTATTGTCGGTAGACACAAACGTTGCTGCATTGCTTCTCTCCCGTACGCGATACACATAATTGAACCGCTATAATGCTTTAACCGTGTTGTTGTTCTTTTTTTTTACAACTATCTTTTCATTTTTTGTTGTTGTTATTTCTTTTTCTCTCTCTTTCGTTGTTTTGTCTCTTCTCCTTCGCGCTTTCCTTTTTCTCGAACGACCGGGTCAAGAGAGAGAGAGAGAGAGAGAGAGAGAGAGATGGGGAATAGAATGAATAACGAGAACGGAGGAGTGCCTGTGCAGGTGTTTAAGGTGGAATGCCTCGCTCGTCCTATCGCCTTCGATTATTTCAGTCTCCCATGCCCCGTGCGATTGTCTCGACTATCGCGTGGAAAACAAAAACAAAAATTGGCCATTCTCGTTCCTTACTGAAATGCAAAATAATTACAACAACAACAACAATAATAATAATAATAATAGTAGGTCATTTGTTAATCATTTTTTCATTTCTAATTTCGTATTTCAACGTTTTCTCGTTGACAACAAAAATAATAAACACGACGGAGAAAAAATAAACAAACCTCTCGAACACCGGCAGCCACGTGACGATATAAATACAAATACACACACACACCCATTATATATATATACGTGTATATAAATGTTGCATTACACCGATCGTTGCGGTCGGCGAGAGAACTGCAACGGTCGTGGGGCGAGTCATCGCGCCGCATGCAACGGGCTGCACCTCGCGCGCGCGCGCTCCCTCACGTTCAGATTATGCATAATTATTTTTACGACTTCGGGGCTCGCGCGCCTCGGCGCTCTCTCATTACACGCGTATACTATATTCATAATCGCGCGGGTGACGAGGACCTTTTTGTCTTACCCCTACTTCCATTATGTTTTCTTTTCGTTTGCTGTTTTTTTTTCTTCTTTCTTTTTTCCTTCTCTCTCTCTCTCTCTCTCTCTCTCTCTTTCTCGTCTCGACTCGTCTCATTCGTTCAACACCGCTGTCGCGGAGGAAAGACAGCCTCGTACGCTGCCTCGTGTGGCTCTCGCGATCGAACGGAGCAGCGGCCACCGACATGTATTTGTGTGTATATATATATATATTTATATTTATGCCGCATTACGTACTATATATATATATATAGAGAGAGAGAGAGAGAGAGACTCGTAAAGACCCGCACGAGCTCGATCGGTCGACGTCGCGCCTCGTGGCCGTGACCGTGAAAGTGAAATTCGTGAATGAAACAACACTCCGGAGGGGTACGAAGGCGACGCCGCCGGGGCCCGGGCGCTCTCGCGTCGCTCCTCTCGCGGCGTTCCCTTCGAAGCTCCGAGTCACTTTTAATTTTTTTTTTTTCGTCATCTCGATCGCCAAACTCGACGTTTTCCTCTTAATACGAATTTGTTTGTTTGTATTTTCGCAACGAGAAATATCTCAAGGATTTTTTTTTAATTCGTAAATTTCTCAAATTCGAAAAATATTTTATGTTTTTAAAAAATAAGAAGGAACGCGTCGTCCCGCGAATCTTTGTTATTTTGAGAATTTTGAGAACATTTTCGAGACAAATATTTCGTTGATGCGGAAATGAACGAATAAAAAAAAGAGGAAAATACTTTTTGCTCGTTTCGTCTGTCGAACGAGCACGAAATGTTTCGTAAAACGTGTATTTCGCAATGCCCTCGACCCGATGCACGTTCTCGTTGCTCTAAAAATATATATATGTATATACACGTGTATACGTGTTATTACGACTGTAACGATCGAAGCTTCTTAATTATGACGCATCCTCCATAATTACATTACTCACGGAGCAAAGTGTGTTGTCAGCATGCCGAGCGCTAAACCGTCGTTGCTCAATCACTCGAGTTCGAACGTCGTCCATATTCCGATGAATATGCAACTCGTATTTACACTTACGTACGAAGATTCGAGACGCATTTTTATTCATTCTCTCTTCGTTTAATGAGACGTACGATTTTTTATCGACCTCGTTCGAATTTTAGACGGCTCGGTATGTATTTTCAATTATTCGTCGTTTTTTATCGTATTATTTTTACGTTTTTAGTCATATTTCGGTCACATTTTTTTGGATTATGTCGATGTTATGTTGGTCGTCTGATTGCGAAACTTTCATTAATTGTTGTAAATATTTAAAAATTACGAAAAAACAAAAATTCAGCTTTTTTCGTCGATTTTTTGCGTTTCGCGAAATCGTCACAATCGTGGAATTTCGAATTGTTATAACTCGGCTTCTATGTGAGCGATTTAGGTTTGCTCGTAGTGTTTTTAAAACGCGAGCAGTAGACTTAGAGAATGCCGTTGGATTCATAGGGATAGCTCGAAAAGGGTAGTCGCGAGAGGAGTTTGAAAAACGTCGAAAAAAATAGAAAGGGAATAGTATGGAAAAATTTTCAAAAATCAATAATCCGGTTCTAAAAATCTGTGAAAAATCATTAAAAAATCGCAATATCATGAATCCAACGGCATATCAAACCTTGAATAAGTGACAATAAAATACACCCGGAACCAATTCGCCAGACCATTTTTAAAAAAAGTTACGGCCATTTTTCACTGCCAATCAATTTTTTGGCAAAATCCGAAAAAAAAGAAAACATTTTCAAATAAATTCTTTTTCCTCCTTATACCCTTATATTAATTTTTATTAAATATTACAACAATTCAAAATAAACCCCAAACAAAAATCCAACCTTTTTCCAAGATTTTCCTCATTCACCAAAAGTCCCAAAAAAAATTCTCCCCCGTGGCAACGGCGATGTCCATCTCATTTTTTATTGTATATTCCTCAAACTAGAAACAAACAAAGAAACAAACTAATCTCACTGGCTATTACATCGCCGCACAATTCCAAGAAAACGTACCTACCTACGAAGAAGTTACGTATCGCGTATCAAAAGCGCGATTTTCTCTTCGTTACAACGATTGCGTAAAATATTCGCGAACGAGCTTTGCCATTATCCACGACCTCCCCCTCTCGTCTCTCTTACGGTTCGGCGAATAACGAGGTCTCTCTCTCTCTCTCTCTTGATTTAAATCGCGTTCCATTGTCGCGAAACGTTTCTAGAGTTAGAATTTAAGGGAGAGAGGGTGACGAACGATTTTACTTTTCGCAGGACGTTAACGTAGTAAACCGGCAACGTCGACGACATTGACGATGGTCAACCACGCGCGAACTTTTCCTTTAAATAATTATTATTACTCTCGTCGTCGTCGTCGTCGTCGTCGTCGTCGTCGTCGTCGTCGTTGTCGTCGTCACGACTGTTATCGCATCCTTAACGGGCTAATGTACGTTTTTAGTTGGAATACGCACACAATTTTCTCGTAATAATGTTTATCCAACGAGTTAAATTTAGTCCTTTACTCGTAACGGGAGAATACGAGACACACGGGGATAAAGTTATATATACGTAGGGTCGATGTTTTAGCGTCTTACGAGGGTACGCTTATTCCCACGCTAATCGTCGCCTCTCGTCCGTTGGACGTTCTCTCGTCCGAAGTCCCGCGATAAATAAACGATATATCCGTTATTGGAATTTTATCGATAATAATAACAGCAACGATAATTCAACGAGCGTGTATTTTTATCATCTTTCTTGTTTAACCCTCTCTCTTTCTCTCTCGTTCTCTGTCTCTCTATCTCTCTGCCTCTCTGTCTCTCTGTCTCTCCTTCGATCGATAACGAGAAACATTCAGCTTTTTGCTGAATGAACGATCGTGTCCCTTCTAATCTGATAGTTCATTCACGTTTCACGATTTATCGACCGAACAGGTAGTGAAATATAAAAAACGTTAATAATCACAATAATAATAGCTATAATATTGATAATATTAATGATATTAATGACATCAATAATATTATGAATATTAAAAATATTCGTAATAAAATTAATAAAATAAGAATAAAAATAGAAATAATTTTTTGTTTTCTTTAGGGCGTAGGTTTGCCCCCGCCATTCGCACAAGACAGAGCGAGAGCGCGCGAGAGAGAGAGAGAGAGAGAGAGAGAGAGAGAGAGAGAGATTGGGCGTAGAGAAAGATTCCTCGAGGCCCCCGGTGGTTCTTATTAGCTCGGGTTCGTAAGAGTTTTGCGGGGGTGGCGGAGGCGGTTCTCAGCAACGTTGGAGAGAGAGAGAGAGAGAGAGAGAGAGAGAGAGGTAATGCAGCGTTGCAGTCGGACCGGTGGGTATTAGATCGTGTAGCATATGTGCGAGGGAGCGAGGGAAGACAAGTCTGCGAGAGAAAAGAACGACTCGTCGGCGAGAGGGATGAGGGGCGGGGGGCCAAGGAAGGCGAAGGAAGGCGAAGGAAGGCGAAGGAGGGTTTCCCATGAGCCGAGTATACGCCGCGTTCTTGAGACTCGTTCGCGAAACGACGACGACGACGACGACGAGGACGACGACGGTGGTGGTGGTGGTGGGCAACCGTTACGAACGTTTTGCAATCGACGTTAGAAAGCTCCTCTCTCTCGCGCGATGCCGAGAGAGGAGCTCGAGCGACCGTGGCTCGTTCTCAATGCTGCATAATAGTGTGGGCTAGGCTAGTCGTTTTATATGCACCTATAGTTATATTTCTCTATTTTTCTCTCTCTTTTTTTCTCTCTCTCTCTCTCTCTCGCTCTCACTCGCTCACTCTCGTTCTTAGCGCCGTTTCGCTCGAATCGCGAATGCAATTCTCTCGGCATCTCTCGGCGATGACGCGACAGGCTTCTCTCTATACACGGATAAATGAATTTTTAAATAGAACGTGCGTGAAAATTGTTGCGCTTACAAATTTGTACGGACAAGTTTTTTCGTGCTTGATTCAAATTTGAGGCAATTTTTGTGACGAAAATTGGGACGAAATGAAAACAAAGTTATTATCAATGGCTTTATATTTATTGTTTGAAAAAATCGTGTATTTCCTCACGTTCGATCGAGCGCGTTTGTGTTTTTTGTTTGTTTTTTATATCGCGATACACAAAAGTCATTAATTTTCTTGCCCGGTAAGCTTTTTTTTTGTTCTCATTTTTCTTTTTTCTCCTCGTCGTCGTCGTCGTCGTCTCGTGTTTTGCGCTCTGACGCAACTAAATCGCAATGTCGAGACACTCCGAATGTTTCTTTTTGTTTTTTCTTCATTGTTTTTTGTTTTCCTTTTTTCATCATTTTATTCAATATTTCTTTTTATTTTCTTTTTATAATCTCGGCGTGTGCATTTCGCTTGGCAAATTTCCACGCGATATACGATTCTACTTTCGTAATTATTTCTTACATATATATATATGCGCATAATGGGGCTCTCGCGCGCTCGGCGCGATATTTTTACGACGACTTTGCGATTAATTTCACTTTCGTCGTTATCGCGCGCGAAATAAAAATAAAACAAAATACATGATATTATAAATATAAAAATAATAATTATTATAATTTTTCTCATCGAAAAATTGTAGCTGTTTTTTTTCTCTTTCATTTTTCACAATCTCTTCGTTCGAATAGAAAATCAACCCCACCGTTTGTACAAAATTTCATTTCCCCCAGTTATATCGATTATTTCTTGACTCTTCGAACGTAAAAGAAATAGGATACCAAAAAAGGCTAAAATCACAAGCGAAGGGTCGATGTACAAGGCCAGGGTAGTTTTTTTGGGAAACGCGACGACAGCCACTAGAGAGGGATAAAGATATACGTAAATACGCAAAAACACAAACACATACATACATTTATGCATACATACATTCATATATATATATATATATATATATATATATATATACACGATATGAGGGAATAGGAAAGAGCGAGAGAACACGGGCATTGCCTGGCGGCGATTTGTCAATTTCCGGTGTGCCGAGAGTCTCTCGCTGGGACTATGGGTAATGGTGTAGTACCTACCACCACTAGCCGTTACTTCTCGTACTACGATCGTCGCGACGAAACGTTGAAATGCAACGGGAACTAGGGGAAGACTGTATTACATATATATATTCATATATATATATATATATATAGTGATACCCTACAGCCTCAACCTACACGACTTCATACACACAGGGCTGCCTGCCTGCCTGTGTGTATGTGTGTGTGTGCGTTAGCTGCGCCTGACGCTCGGTTGCTGGATCAATACCGACGAGGCCTAGCCCACGAGCCACACACCACGACCATTTCAACCTTCCAGTATTAGTTATGCGCCACTAATACCAGCAATTACGATTATTAGTATTTAAATTGTACGTCCCCTTCTTCCCATCCTTCTCTCTCTCTCTCTCTCTCTCTCTATACCGTGAAATTTTAATTTCACATGTCTGGGAAAACTTCGTATGTTTTCAATTTTTTTTTTTTTTTTTTTTTTTTCGTAAAGACTCACGGTTATTACAGGGTTTTAACGAACGAACGAACGAACGATCGAAAGTTGCACCTCGATGTTCGTTTCAATTTTTGTTTTTTTTTCTTCTTTTTGTCTCGACGATTATAAAATCGTATTTTATTTTCCTGCGAAATTGCGAAAATTGAATTTCAAGTGTTTGAAATATTTGTATTTTTGTTTTTTTATATCATTTCTTTGTGATTCGATTCGGAGTTTGTTTTCATTTTTTCTCGATAATTGCAATTTTTTTGTTTTCTTTTGTTTTGTTTTTTATTCAAGAAAGAAGAAATAATTGCTATTATAATAATCGAGTCGATTTAGCTCGGGTTGCCCGATTTCTAGGAATTTTCAATTAAAACTACACGGTCGTAAACAAGGAGAGTAAAAATCGTGAAAGAAACGAACAAACAAACAAAAAACAAGGTATTTTAATTCATTGACAAAACTATGCAGCTGTCTAGACGCTTCGACATGTATATATAGTTATATATATGTACGCTTTTGTGTATATATATATGTGTAGAACGCGTTTCCGTCGATGATCAATCATCCAGTGGGTCGCGAGGGCGCGTGAACTTTTCTCGTATCATCATCATCCTCGCATAACGATGATAATAATCATCGTAGTCAGCGCGGAAAGAGGTAGAGATAGAAAGAGAGTGAGAGAGAGAGCGAAACGCTGAGGCAGTAAAGCCTCGACTAGAGACTCGTCTCTCTGCCAATGTAAGAACCCAGAGTCTCTATATAATAACACACATACACACGTCATATATATATATATATATATATATATATATATATATATATATATATATATATATATATATATATAATATAAGAGCTCCCGTCGCTCGTTGCGTTTGCAGCTGCGTCCAGCTGACACAATTTCCCCGGGGCTGCCGCTGCTTACTGCTGCCGTTGCCCACACTAATATCATACCTCCTCTAGGAGTGGTTTTATAGACGACAGAACCAAGAGGGAGAGGGACAGAGAGAAAGAGAAAGAGCGAGAGAGAGAGAGAGTTCCTCCAATTACCCCACGCGGACGCTCGATTTTTTGTTTCGTTTTTAACAAGAAGTAAAAATAAAGAATAGCACTTCTCGAGCTCGTGCACGACGAGTCAAAGGAGTGAAATATAGTTTTATCCTACGCCCAATGCAATCTCTCTCTCTCTCACTCTCTCTCTCTCTCTCCCCCGTTGCACGACTATTGCGGCATTTATTCGCGAGAACTCTGATTTTCTATCTCGGCGAATAATGAATCTGCACTGTAAAAAAACAAAGAAACGTTGGGATTGTTGTTATTATTATTATTATTATTATTATTATTATTATTATTATTATCGTTATTAGAGTTATGGCTCTTATTATTATTATTATCATTATTTCCATTATAATCGAAATCCTTCGATTCGTTCCGTTGAGCAACACGAGCTACACAAATCGAACGAACTGGATTAATGGAGCACGTGGAAAACGAGTGAGAGAGAGAGAGAGAGAGGGAGAGCGGAGGGGGGCTTGGCACTCTCGGGCTCGATGCGAGAGAGTCCTTCTGGTTACCGACGCCGAACGTTAAGCAGACATAGATAGTCGAGCAGTCTGTCGAAACGAGGCGATCGTTATCGTTATCGTGGAATTTATTCGTAAAATCAAGAAAAAACAAAAATCACGATTTTTATCATAATTCATTATTTTCACGAAATTAATAAGAATTTCGTTTTCACATTCTCTCGATTTTCCGCGAATTTTGACGAAATTCGCCAAAACAAAATTTCGCATTACTTCGTAAATGAAAATTCACTCATCGACCATGTTTTTCTTCCTCGCACTAAGAATTGCACAGATTTTCCTACGTTTTTCGACTTTCTTCTTTCTTTCTTTCTCGTAACATTTTCGTCACGAAGCTCGTTCCCGGACTCGGATTATTTCAGTCGCGAAACTCGTCGTCGCGATTGTAAAGCCATTGAAATATATAGTTCAGTGGTGCATTAGCACGAAGGAAAATAAAAGGGAAAATGTTACATTTGCGAGCGTTGAAATCGCGCGAACGAGACTGTAAATGCGCTCTCTCTCTCTCTCTCGAGAGAGAGAGAGAGAGAGAGAACATAGGAGAAGAATGAAACGTGGTGCAGCATGCTCTCGGTTTTCTTGGCTAGTCGAGGCGAATGCATAAGCACTCCCGGCGAGAGAGTGGATGGACATATGGCCTCGACTCGGCAAGGCAAAAATATATATAGGCGTAATATATAGGCGTACAGTATATAGGTATATGGGCTAATACATAGGTATAGAATGGCGTGTTATAGGGAACTGAGCGACTACGAGAGTCGTCACCCGCGTCGTACATAAGGGAGAGTCAATCGACGAACAACCTAGGCCTAGTCTCTCTCTCTCTCTCTCTCTCTCTCTCTTCTCTATTCTCGCGTGTTTCTCAAAGAGAGTCCATACGCTTGCCGTCTATCCGTCGCTCTTAGCTCAAAGCCGGCCACGTGCATCAATTTTGCAACTGCACATTTTCGCAACCCAAGCTTCTCTCTTTCATGGGATACGTGACGCTCGTGTCGTACGGTACAGTCCGAGCTACGAGTCAATTTTTCTTCATCTCTCTCTCTCTCTCTCTCTCTCTTTCTCTCTTCTCTCTTGCTCTCTCTTGCTCTCTCTTTTACTCTCTCTCTCTCTCTGTATCTATGTGCGTTAGATATATTACTACGCGATATCGAGGCGAAAGAGCTTTGCAACGATCGAGAGAATCGAGATTAAGAGTCGTGTGCCATATGCAACTTTGCAAAATCTCTAACGCGATACGTTGGCTTCCCGACTCGTTTTATTTCGAGAATACGCGATACCCGGCTGGATATAATCTCGCGAGAATGTCATTAACATATACGATTTATTTACATTTATTCATCGAAACCAAACGTACGTTATATTCAATAAAATCGACGCAATTTTAAAAAAATTAACAATTCTATCGATCGTTTCTTGACAACAAGAAATATCCATACGAAAATGCCTTCGTTTTCATTCTGAAATAAAAACGAGAAACCATATCCCTCGTCCGGGTAAAATTGTCGTTCGCGAGGAAGTTTCGATGAAGTTGCCGTTTCTATTTGGATGGTAAACGTTCGAGAGAGAGAGAGAGAGAGAGAGAGAGAGAGAAAAAAAAAAACAAGAAAAGAAAGAAAAAAAGTAAAAAAATAAAAAGAGCGATTGAACTTTCGCGTGGGAGTGTAACGGCGGAGGATCGCTTGGCCGTGTGGATGCTCGTCCGTGTGAGCGAAGCTACGGAGTGGCACGGCTCGGAGTAGAGCGAGCCGCACCGGAGGCAAGACAGTCCACGGGAACGGACGGACCGACGGATGGACGGAGCCGAGCGCGCTGACAGTAGTGAGCATGCGCGCGATCATCGAGCCCCCGCCCGCTCGCGGTATATGCAACATCGAGGTCTTTCCCTACTGGCGGCGAAGCGGCATAGACCCGAGCGCTTCTATATATACAGATATATACACGGTGGTACGTACAACGATCTCCCCCGTAGCCCTGAAGGAGCGCCGGAGAACTCTCTACCCGCGTTGCATTTGTGTGCGAGCTCTCCTCGAGCCCTTCTATTACCTCGCTTCGACTTTTCTCTCTCTCTCTCTCTCTCTCTCTACATATATATATATATATAGAGAGAGAGAGAGAGAGAGAGAGTATATATGTATATATATTTTTATATCTGGCTCTACTAGACACGAGAGTGCGAACGAAAGAACGAACGAAGCTCGATGAAGCGACGCTGGTGCCGAGAGAGAGAGAGAGAGAGAGAGAGAGAGAGAGAGCGAGGAGACAAAGGAGAACTCTCGTGGCCACGGCGAGATGACGATACCTCGAGGATTCGCGTTTCCGTGCTAAATTTCACATCGCTCGGTGAAAATGAGAGCGCGGATAAAAATATAAATATCGTCTAACTGGAGTTCGATCTCGCGAGAATAAAAATTCTAGGGAAATATATAAATTCGTTAGACCGGAAATTAAAGAATTTTTGACAAAAAAACGATTACGGTGTCTCGACGGTAATGGATATTTTATTCAAGACGAATATTCGTTGGGCTATTTTTGCGATAGGAAAATAAAATTGAATTTTAGGGTTGAAATTTTTTTGAGAATTCGTTTTTTGGGGGGGTTTTTTTTTTGGTAGTAAATGTGCGAGGGCGATAGAGACGGGGAGGGAGAGACCGAGAGCGAAATGTGGAGGTGACCTCGTCGGTGGACCGTCTCTCTGTTCCTCTCTTTCGAAAAGAGAGAACCCCGAGAGCAGAGGGACTACAGCCCGCAGGCTCGAGTTGTGCGCAAAAGACTCGATTCTCTCTCTCTCTCTCTCTCTCCCTCTCTCTCTCTCTCTCTCTCTCTCTCTCTCTCTCTCGCTCTTCCTCGCTCTTTCTGTTTAGACTGTGAGGCCCTCGAGGGCCCTCTTTAGCACAGCAGCCACCACTACCACCACTAGCAGCAGCAACAGCAGCCAAACTCGCGGTCTCTCGTCTGGGAGCCCCGCAGGACCCACGGGATCCTTCCCCGAAATTCGTCTCACATGCACTCTATTCGTTCTTTCGCCTCGAGCCCCCGAAACTACCTCTATATATATGTGTGCAAAACCACAAAAGATACTGCGCAGTTCGTACGCCCTTGTGTTTATTTCTCATTTTACAGAATTTTATTTCATCGGATTTTGTTGTTTTCGTCGTGTTTTTTTTCTTTGAACGTTTTTAAAAATATGTTATTAAAAATTGTCTAAGAGATTTTGAAAAAAAGGAAAAAAGCTTCGTTACTTCCGGTCCGGGGACATTGTTGATCGGATTCGATTAATTAATTTCCTTGAAATTACGAGATACCTAAAATTATCATCGATCGGGATAAAATATTTAATTTGAATTCGTTTATTTTTGTTGCTTTTTTTTATTAGTTTTTTTTAAATTTTTGTATATAGGACAAGCTTTAATTTCGCTCGAATCAATTTCGTTTCGATACGACGAAGTTCATTAAATGGATCTATTTTTCTCGGTGTGATATTTCTCACTCTTATCCCCTCCCCCTCTCGCCCTCCCTCGCTCTTCGGGTTTCGTTCTCTCTCGTTTTCCCGAAATAAACTTCGCGTATACGAGAGCAGCAACATCCCCTTCTTCTTCTTCTTCTTCTTCTTCTTCTTCTTCTTCTTCTTCCTGATTCTCTCGCTCTTGGTCTCCCTCCTTCTTCCTCTCCCCTTCTCGGCGCGAAATCTTCCCTCTCGTCTCGCATTTCTCCTCTCGCACAACGTTAGCTTCCCTCGCGACCCTCGGTCTCTCCCTTCTCTCATTCTCTGCCTTTCACTCTCTCTCTCGCTCTTTCTCGTCTCGAAAACCCTTCGTCGTCCCTCGCTTCCCTTAGGGAGGGAGCGAACGCCGAGCGCTATATCGATTTGCTCGATTTCGTCTCGCGAGCGAGCGAGATGGAGATTCCTGCACACGCTTGGAAGAACGAAAGCGTGAGAGAGAGAGAGAGAGAGAGAGAGAGAGAGAGAGAGAGAGAGAGAGAGAGAGAGAGAAAATGGTTGTTGGGCCCTCAGAATTTGCGGAATGCCCGTGCCTCTCGTAAACCCGTTGGTCCGGTTTTGTTAATTGCAAAAAGGATTCGGTGTGGAAGGTGGATCGCGCGGGAGGGTGCCAAACATAGGCGAAGTGGGGATGATGGGTAGTGGGGCGACGTGGTGGTGGCGGCGGGTGCGGCGGGGGAGGGGGAAGGGCAAGAGTTGGAGCAGGAAAGAGAGAAGGGAAACGAAGGAGAGACAGCCGGATCTTCCGCGGAACTCTCGGCTCTCTTTCTTTCCTTTCTTAGTCCCTCCCACCTCTTTCTCTCTCTCTCTCTCTTTCTCTTTCTCTTTCTCACTCTCAAACCGCTCTCTCGTTAAAAATTTTCAAATCGACTTCCGATTCGATTCCTATATAATTTTTTGTTTTCAAAAATTCATTCGCTATTTTTGTAGAATATTTACTCACGTCGAAATTTTACACAATCCCTCCGGAAAAAAGGGACGAAATAGAAATTATCCCTATTTCGAGGATAAAAAATAAAAAATAATTTTTTATATATAAACAAATATATATAAAAAAAATATAAATATGTATATTTTTTTTGTTCTATGACAACAAAAATATAAATTGTGCGATACACCAGTGTTTGGTTGCAAAATGCAAACACGCGTTTCCTACGAAAGAAAAAAGAGAAAGAGAGAGAGAGAGCGAGATACAGAGAGAGAATACGTGTTTGGTCGCCGTAACGACCGGATGCACGCGAACTGATAACGAGAAAAATAAAGGAAAAAAAAAGAAAAAAAGAAAAAAAAAAGTGAAAAGAAAAAACAATAGGCATAAGAAACAAAAATGGTCGTTCCCGTATCATAAACCGTGCGCGAGGATAGATATACGAGAAATAGGGTGAGAGCGAAGAAAATTCGTCCGAGCGGGACAACGCGTCGCTCGTGCGTCGGACACACTCTCGCGTTCGGTCGTTCGTGCGAGAAACGAGCGATGATAAAGGTTGGAAAAAAAAAAAAATATCGATGACAAAAAAGAAAAAAGGATCGAACAACTCTTTTTTTTTTTCATACGTATATCAGACGCGCATAGCGAAACCAGCGGCTAGGAGGGAGGGGGGAGAGGACGAAGGATTGCGAGTACACACGAGGGGAGGTCGATGAGGCAGGCGAGGGAGGAGGTGGGAGGGGAGGGGGTGTACTGAGGGAAAATGCAATTATTAATTGCACGTCGACCGTTCGCCACTGCCGGTGCCTCGCCGCGGGTTCCGCGCGACTGCACGGAACACTCTGCACGCCGAGACGCGGAGAGAGAGACACAGAGAGATAAAGAGAGAAAGAGAGAGAGAGAGAGCCGCCCAGGACCCGTCTGATTATGATTTAACGATTCCGTCACGCTCGGCCACTTTTTTCATTTTTTGTTTCTCTCTCTCTCTTTCTTTTTCTCTATATTATATTTCCTTCATTCTCCTTTTCTTCTTACTTCTCTCTCTCTCTCTCTCTCTCTCTCTCTCTCTCTCTCTCTCTTTTAGGTTTATAACACACTTGAGTTTATTCCTCAGACCGTTTTCGCCTTTATTCTTCGTATTTATAATTCACGCGCGAGAGAAGCGAACCGTTCTCGCTTTTATTGACTGACGCGCCCCGTGTGGAACACGGGTTGAGCAAAACCCCCGACACACACCTCTCTCTCTCTCTCTCTGTGTGTGTGTCTGTGTGTGTGTTTATACGCGTGTTCACGTTCACGTTTTCTTTCGTTCTCGTTCCTCGTCTCGTGTATAATTATCCCTTCGTCGGCTTGCCACGAGGTAATTGAACGATATGTCGTGTTCCGCCACGACTCCCATTTGCTTCTTCATTGATTTTTAATGATTCGCGGGGGTGTCCTTGTCGTTTCGCGATTCTTGACTTTTTCTTTGTCTTGTTTTATCGTTAATTTTTGTTTTATCTTTGTTCTTTTACAATTTTTTTCATTCTTAAAGTCGTAAAAATATTTTATTAATTCAAAAAAGAAAACAAAAAAAACAATATTAACGTACCAAAAATAAGAATAATTTTCAGAATAAAATATTTCTTAAAATTCAATTTTTATATTGAATTTCGAAAAATGTCGTTTTTTTTTTTCGTCTTTTCTTTTTCGTTTAATTAGCGAAGAAAAAAAATATCAACAAGATATTTGTTTTCTTCGTTTTTGTTTTTCTTTTCGTTTTCCCGATGACGATGATTCTCGTGTGTTACTTTGTCGTCGAGGACGAGTCGCGCGTCTCATGGTGATGGAGCACGTTCCGCGCTCTACGAGGAACACGGGAACCTCCCTCGTGTTCCGTCGTCGGGTCCGCCACTTTCACGGTCCCCGCGTTCTCTCCCTCGGCATCCTCTCTCCTCGTCCGCGCCGTTCGCCTAAAAAACTGGTTTCGTCATTAGGAGAGATGAGAGAGAGAGAGAGAGAGGGAGAGAGACAGAGAGAAAGAGAGAAGCACGGAGTCTGAGCCGCGGCGTTATATATAAAATAACAGCAGTCCCAGGACCAGCGGCAACGGAGGAGCCAACCTCTTCGGAGTTCACAGACGAGAAGAACATCTCTCCGTCTCGAGGAAGGCGCGACGATGATCTTTTCTGGACCTCGTTTCTCTCTCTCTCTCTCTCTCTCTCTCTTCTTGCCTAGATGGATATTTTCCTTCCCTCGAGCTAAACCAACGAGCCCCCGTGGTCCTCCGCCATCCTGATGGATTTTAAATGCCCCCTCGGCCTTTACCTATATATATATATATACATATATAGACATACATATATATAAATATATACATGTATATACAGACATATATATATATATATATGTGTGTGTGTATACGAGCGAGAAACCTGTGAAAGCCACGAAGCACTTCGAAGGACGAAAGATTTTTTTTTCTTCTCTCTTTTGAAGAAACTCTTGGTTCCGTCCTGCGGCGAGAATCGATTTATTTCGTTTCTCGATCTCATTATATATCTATCTATGTACGTTGCTCTTTATACAGTTGAAAAAACGAGATTTAGTTTTTTTTTGTACGTCGTCGTCGTCGTTCATCCTCCTTCCCCTTGGTTCGTGACACGAAACGAATTATCGAGAATAATACAAAAAATGTAAAACAAAACATTCGATATATTTAATTTAACGACATAATAATCACTCAATTTAATAAAATATAAAAAAAAGAATGTTATTTATATAAAATACAAAATTAAAAAATTTGAGGGATAATTTTCTAATTATTTAATTATGTAATTATTTTGTAATTCTTTTTCTTTTTTTTTTTTTTTTTCTAAATCCACAATTTTTTACAATAATGTTCATTTTATTTGTATCAAAAATGTTGCCCCGCTCGTCCTTAAATCCGTTCTTGGCAAATCGTTCTGCGAAGAGAAACAAATAAGAAAAGAAAAAAAAGCGAATGATCGAGAGTCCAAGGAAGAGATCTTTCCTCGTCCTACTCTCTCATATATATCTATATATATCTATATATACACATCTATATCCATCTTCCTTTTCTCTTTTTGCAAGTGTAAACGGCAAATGAAAACTCGGTAGCTGGTACTTCGGGGTCATTATCGTTCAAGTATAACGGGCGAGCCTGTGGGGACGAGAGAGCGTCGTAAAATCTTGTTCACTGCCTTCTTCTTCTTCTCCTCCTTCTTCTTCATCATCCACCCCCACCCCCTTCCCCATCTCATCCTCCACGTCCTCTTCCTTCTCTCCTTCTTCATTTTCTTCAACCTCCTCGGCCGCAAGAATACAACCCGAGAAATACGTCTCCACGCCCTTTATCGCTTCTCTGGCAATAGCTCGGCTTTTATCGCAACATTCTCGATGTCGTTGAAATCATTTCCACTTTTTTCTTTTAAATTCTTGTTTTTTTTTTAAAACATTAATTTTTATTTTTTCCTCATAACCAAAAGAATCATAACATCTTGATGATGACGAAAAACCAAAAAAACGTGAGAAAGATCGTCATTGGCAGCGAATGAAAATCGTGAAACGAAAAGTAACCGACGAGAGTTTGAACGATGCTCGAGATCCGCGCGAGAAATTTACGTCACGATTCACCGAACATTAACCCCTCTCTCATCCGCCCCTTTTTTTTTCTTCCTCTCCTCCCTCTCTTTCTCTCTTCGTCGTACATTCTCTTTCTCAGCACACTCCACTCTTCGTCCTCTCCACTGAATAACACGTAGCTCGTATACGTCTATATATTTATATATATATATAGTTATAGGTAGAGGGGCACTTCTTTTCGCGTGTATTTCCTCGCACTCTTCTTTCTTTTTTTCATCTATCCCCTCGTTGCGGCAATGGCTGACGTGCTTCAGTGGCTTCCGGGCATAGAGAGAGAGAGAGAGAGAGAGAGAGAGAGAGAGAGAGAGAGAGAGAGGATAGAGTGCGACGAGCCGAGAATCGAAGGGAGGGAGAAAAAGTGAGAAAAAGAACGGGTACCCCATCACTCGAATAGGGGCAAACTACCCCCGCGTCGTTGCTTGTGGCACACGTAAACGCACACAGTTAACTCTATCTCTCCCTTTCGCTCTCTCTCTCTCGCTCTCTCTTTCTCTCTTTCTCTCTCTCTCTTTGGACCCTGGACAACGCAGCAGACCGAACACGAGACCAATCGATACTTTGCCGCTGGTCGTTCGATGGACCGTACAGCACGTCGCAAAAGTCTTCGACCGTAAAACCTCCCGATTTGTCAAAAAATATTTCATTTTTCGTATTTTTCGTGAACAACGAATATATTCGTACGATAATGTATCGAGATGAGATTTAATGATACGTTAAATAAATATTATTTTTCTTAAATTATCGTTAAACTAGGGGTAGTTGTGAATTTTTGTAAAAATTCGGGGTTGTTTTCGAATATTGTCGATTCGATTTCATTCGGTCGTTATCCTTATTCGCCATATTTTTATTAACGCGAGAAAACGAGAGAGAGAGAGAGAGAGAGCGGAAGAAGAAAGAAGGAAGAAGGAAGAAGGAAGAAAAATATCCAATTACCACCCTTCACCTTTTAATCTTTGTTTCACCCCCCACGTTGCAAAAAAGAAAAACAAAACAAAGAAAACAATCGCTTACGTGTATTTTCTTCATCTCTACGGACATAATTTACTAAGTTTCCGCTTCTTTGGTCCCGTTCTTCTCGACATTCTTTCTTACTTGCCATCTCTCTCACTCTTCGTTGCACCTCCACGTTCTATCCAATTTTCCCGTGTAACGTCCGAAAGGATCGACGATCCGTGAGAGCGCGTCCGAGACTTGGTCGTAACGACGACAACGACGACGACGACGATGATGATGAGGAGGAGGAGGAGGATGATGAGAGAAGTCGAAGAGAACCATGAGAGAGAGAGAGGGAGAGAGAGAGAGAGAAAGAGAAGAAGAAGAAGAAGAAGAAGAAGAGATGTTGGCCCGAAGTCGTGCCAGAGAACGGAACAAAAAGATCCACACTCACAATCAGTTTTCCACTTACACACGCAAACAAACATCTATACGTGTATAACTCCTCGGTAAGCTCCTTCTCGTTGTACTCTGCGCGCCTTCCACCGATATACCGTAATTGGTCTTCAATTAGGCGCCGGTAAAGACAATTAATACGACGACGTTCCTCTTGCCTCTTGGCGAACAAAGTTTCCTACCCTGGCGGTCCAGCGTCCAGTTGATCTTCGGATTCTCTCTCTTTCTCTCTCTCTCTTCCCCTCTATTCCCCTCTCTTCTCTCCATATAATCGTCGTAAAATACCATCGTCTTCGTTTCAGCCCTTACTTTTCTTTATTCGTTTTTCATTTCAACGATGAATTTTTCGTCTCGAGCCGCGGAAGATGCAAGACGAGAACGAGTAATAAAACTCAGTTGCAAGAGAGAGAGAGAGACACACATTTTTGTTGCACGTTGTACGTATTGCAGTCACGGAAATCCAATGAATCAAGTACCGACGTACACATAGGTATACATATATGTATATGACAATCGAGAGAGAGAGAGAGAGAGAGAAAACGAGTGGTAGATAGAAAGAGAAAAAAAATATGAAACGAGCCCGAAACTCGTTCGTGGTGATTTGTAAAAGGTAAGGGTTAATTGTTATTGGTGATACGTTGTATTTTGTACTTGGTACACGTATACGTTCTTCTTCTTCTTCTTCTTCTTCTTCTTCCTACGTATGGGATACGAGACGAAAATGGGAGCGCGACGGAGAACGAACGCTCGTTAGTAATTAATCGCGAGTCCCGGAGTCCTTGAAGGAGTCGGATTTGTCGCATACGCGACGTAACGAACTCTCTACATCGCGTCTTATTCTCGTGAATAAATTAACGACGCACCCTTTTTTCGTATCAAAGTTTCCCTTTAACGGAATTACATGTTTTATTTCATTTTTTGTTTATTTTTATATCATTTTTCTTTCGATTCGTCGTACCGACCGGAAGAAGTTGTTCGAACATTTACCGGAAAATAGATGAGGGATTGTTTTTTTTTTATTTCTTGTCGATCTTTCATTTTCTTTCTCTCTCTCTCTTTTTCTCTTTTTCTCTTGTTTCGCGTCTTCGCTCTCGGCGAGACTCTGGCTCCGTTTCAGAGACCCAGATTTTAGCCTTCGGTGCTAGAAAATTCTCGCGTGTACACGCGGTGTCCACTCTCTCTCTTGCAGGAGGGATGATCCTCCATCTAGCCTACTCTCGTTTCATTTCTTTTTTTTCCTTCAATCTTTCTTTTATCTCCTCTCTTCGTCTTCTTTTTTTATCCCGTCTTTTCTACCACTCGTCTTTTCTCCGCTCGCAAAGAAAATTGCTCGCGTATTTCATTTGGCACCGTTGCCAAAATCTTCGTATCGCGCCTCTTATTCTCCCTCTCCTCACCCTCTTTCACTTCTTTGCGAAGAGACACATGCATTTCGTACTTGTTTCCGTGTATCTTAACAGCGAGAAAGACACTGCGGCATTGGCAGCTTCTCGTTGTACCGCGATTCGCCAAGTCTTAAGAGGAAGAATTGAAAAAAAAACAATTCCATTGAATGTAATTTAATAAATTTTTGTTAATAACGTTGAAAATTTTGTTTTAGTATTATTTTCTTTCGCTCGAGTGATTTTCTCTCACGGTCCGTGTTACACCGAGGGATAAAATTCCAAAGTATATAGGGATACCCTTTTTTCCGACGTATCGACGCTTCTTTCTCGATAAAAAGCCTAGATGGAGAGGGAGGGAGAGGGAGAGAAAATTTTCGAGCACATCGTTCTTCGGTCGCACACGAGAAAATTGAATTCGTTTCGATCGTATCCTGCTGCTGTTGGCGTTGCCAACGCGTGTTCCCGCGGCAGCTGAAGATCCGATCGTACCTAACTATATATATATTTATACCTAGCTCTCTCTCTATCTCTCTTTCTCTCTCTCTCTCTCTATATATATATATATGGGGTGGTCCTGAGCTCCTGCCGAATCTCTTCTCCTCGAGCATGGCCAATCGGCTTGGGTACGGGTTGCCGTTGCGCCGTGAGACGCGATATCCCACACTAGGCCTGGGCTCTACAACGAGGCCTTTGGAAAGAGAACGAGAGAGAGAGAGAGAGAGAGAGAGAGAGAGAGAGAGAGAGA
The DNA here is from genome assembly GCA_951802705.1 of Netelia virgata. Taxonomy (NCBI): domain Eukaryota; kingdom Metazoa; phylum Arthropoda; class Insecta; order Hymenoptera; family Ichneumonidae; genus Netelia; species Netelia virgata. The sequence goes on along the minus strand of OX637867.1, from coordinate 34,670,847 downwards.
GAGAGAGAGAGAGAGAGAGAGACGGAGATAACACGAAAGAGCGTAGAGTCTCTCTCTCTCTCTCTCTCTCTCTCTCTCTCGTCGGGTGAGCTACGCCGATGGGGAACCCGGGGAGACCCTCGAGGTCGAAAGTATCACGGGTTTCCATCTTTCTTTTCTCTGTATTCTCTCTCTCTTTCTCTCTCTTTCTCTCTCTCTCTCTCTCTCTCTCTCTCTCTCTCTCTCTATCTTTCTCTTTGTCTTTCTCTTTCTCTGTTGAAAAAGCAGGACCGAGGCTGAGGTCTAAGGCGCGAGAGAACAGACTCACCGGAATCCTTGGAATTCATCGATAGGCAGCAATCTCCATACAAAGAAAAAAAAAATACGCAAGAAACGAGAAATGCAAGCGTAATGCGCGCATAGACAAGGTGAATATGCCATAGGGGGATTTTTCAGTGAACTAGAATTCACTAGACGGTGCGTATGGACGAAGGAATGGGGGTTTTCTTATATTAACGCTTCGAGACGCGTTGTTAGAATTTTTCTTATAAAAGGTTATTTCACCATTTGGAAATATTTTTTATTTAGGATATTCACTTTATGTGGAATATCTAGGAAATTTTAGAATCTATGTGGAATAATGTTTAGCGATGAAATACAAAATATTAGAGGGAGAGAACTTTTAACTGCTTGACAATAATTTTATCTCAATTATTTAGTGTATAGGGAATTTTTAGTCTATTTAAAATATGCTGTATAGGGAGTTTCTATGAATTTTTCAAAGCTTTCGTCTTAATCAACATTCCAGTCATATAATTAGAAATATCGGTGCAAGAAAACTATTTACTGCTCGAAAATGATTTTATTTAAAAAAAGTTCCCGATATAGAAAATTCCTAGTCAATTTTTAAATATCCGTCTCAATCAACATTCCGGTCATATAATTAGAAATATCGATAGCAAGAAGAACTGTTGACTCCGCAAAAATAATTATATCAACAAAAATTCAATATATATCGAAAACTCCTAGGAAAATATTTCAAATCTTCCGGCTTAATCAACATTCCAGTCATACAAATGTCAAAAAAAATCGACGTAACGGAACGATTTTTCCCATTTGACGAAAAACATTGAATCTTAAAGATTTTTCCCATCTAGGATTAAACTCATGTTAACCGTTAAGCAGTTCTAATGAAGCGCGCGACGTATTTTAAAAGCACGCGTTTGCGGTCGAGCCACGCATATTTTCAGCGCCGATTCCACACCTGGTGTATACCTTACTATATATATATATAGTAGAGAGAGAGAGAAATATATACACACGTATTTTTCGATATTGTCGTCAGAGCACACCTTGCGAACTGGTTGCACTCCGCGAACAGAAACGGGCCTTCCTCTCTCCCGCGGTGGCTTATTCTCTTCTTCTTCGCGCGAAGTAGGACCAGTTTCTCGTTCCCCGATTCGACCATTCGCCCAAAATATATTTATTCCTCGATATTCTCACCGTCCGACGATTCTTTTTTTTACCCCCTCCTCTATTTCTTCCTCCATCTTATTTTATTTCACATCGACAAAGGTAACGAAAAAAAAATAAAAAAAACTTCGACGATTTTTCAACGCCTTTCGCGTTATTTAGAACTCTCGGCGAGTTTGTGTTTCGTCTCTTTCCGCCCTGACGTGTTTGGGTTCTTTGGGTTTAAGTGCGGTTGGGTATGTGGAGAATAAATAAATTTTGGCTCGTACGAGGTTTCGTCATCGTAAGGGGGTTGAAAATTTATTCGGAAGCTTCTATATATAAAATATATGTATACACGCGCCGGGGGTGAAGGGTACGGATCGTCAAAAAGCTCGACCGACAGATTGGTCAGTCCGCAATTTAATATCATCCCCCAAAACACCCCTGCTCAAAGTCCACCCCGAGGGCCGAATAGAGAGAGAGAGAGAGAGAGAGAGAAGAGAGAGAAGAGACCACCCTATTCTCTCCATCATCATTATCCCTCGATACCATCATTCACCCTCATCTCCAGCCCCCTCTTAACGTTACGCTTTTGTGACTCGAGACGAGAACACGATCGACTCATTCTCTCTCTCTATAGATATATTTTTCCTCCCTGTGGCTTTCGTCGTTCTCCTCCTTCTCCTCCATCGTGATTTTTCGTTCGCGCGATCGCGAGTCCGAGGTCTCATCTCGGGTTACGCGAGTTACCGGTATCCTCGTTCGACCCCGATAACGCGTCGTAATCTCGAACGAAACGCGAAACCGTCGTAAGAGAAAAAAAAAACAAAACAAAAAAAACACAGAAAGAAAAAACAGAAAATCACCCTCTGATTTTCATAGAAAAGAAAAAAAACAACGTGTAAGGTTCGCCTCGAGGTGATTTTTTTTCCATCAGGGTTAGATAACTAATCAAGGGGTGAGAAAAATTATCGGATAAGATTTCTTCGAAACGTTTATTAGATTTTTTTTTCTTTTTCGTCGGCAACATAAAAATACGTAATCGTGTAAGAAAATCTCTTTCTTCTTTCCTCTCTCTCTCTCTCTCTCTCTCGGTAACTAATGATATTTTACGTACGAAGGAAGGATCATCTCGTGTTTTGAGGGTAGAAACGTTAACGTCTGTTCGTCTCGTCGTCGTTCCTCGATGTTCGTGAGACGGAAAAACGACTAAGAGACGAAGAGATTCGTTTGGTGCTTCTCGCTACTTCGACCCCCAAATCCCCCCTCTCTTTTTCTCTCTCGTACAGACTCTCGAAAATATATATTTTCGTGAACAGATGCAGGATACATTAATCGTGTGCGCCTTTTCTCATCCCCATAGTGACATCTGACCTTTTCTCGTATAATATATACGCCCTCTCTTGGCATTCTCCCCCTACCCCCGTAAGCCTTATCGACAATAAATAATACATTTTTCTAACTTATAACGTCTCGACTCGAATATTTTTCGAGCTTTGGGTAAAACAAAACAAGAAACAAACAAAAAATAAATTGTAACATTAACTTCGACGGGACTCGTGACGCGATTAGCTCCTGAAATTGAAAAAAGAAACATGAAAAACGTAGCAACGGGATAATCGTCGTTAATTCGAATCCGATGTTCATTAAATTCGTACGAGCGTTGAAACGTAAACGCGTTATAAGAATTTTCGAAAGAGCATCTCGTTGAACCGCGAGTTGATATTACCGAAGACGATAAAGGCAGTCCGGTTTTTCCTCTATGTGTGTCTCTTGTCCTAAGAGCAATATATATATATATATATATATATATATATATATATAACGAGAGACAACGATAGACACTGCGTGTTCGTTTAAAATTTATTATTCTCCCGGAGTAATAGTCGCTCTAACCAGAGTACGGTGAGCGAGAGAGAAAGAAGAAAGAATCTAATCGAGAAACGTATCCAACCTCGGGACTCGACGACGAGCCTCAGTCTCTTTCTGATCGATGTAATTGCGCTCTCTCTCTCTCTCTCTCTCTCACTCTCTCCTTCTCTTTCTCTCTTACTCACTCTTTCTCTTTCTCTCTCATTGTAGAACCAAGAGGGTGTTAGCCTCGATCTACGAGCCTCTCTCATTGCGCCGAGTGTTACACTTGCCCGCTTTACTCCCTCTTTCTCTCTCTCTCTCTCTTTCTCTCTCTCTTTCTCTCTCTTTCTCCTTTCTCTCTCTCTCTCTCTCTCTCTCTCTTCTTTCTCTCTTTCTCTCTCTCTCTCTCTCTTTATCTTTCGGTCTCAGCTGCCAGTGGATGTAATAACGTCGCTCGGATATGTACACCGATCGTCCAGTTGGACCGAGGCAGAGAGAAAGACCGATTTAGAATGCAGATCTCGTTCTAGTATATTGCAGTGACTCGAACGTACGAATGTATATATATATATATATATATATGAATATAAACATATGAGACATATGTAGATATAGGTACGTTAGTGTGTACGATAACGACGACGACGACGACCGGTAAAGTGCAGTTTTCGCAGTTATAAAGTACGAAAGAGTGAGAGAAAGAGAGAGAGAGAGAGAGAGAGAGAGAGAGAGAGAGTGAGAAAGAGTGTGAGAGAGATGAAAGAAGAAGTCGTCTTGAGGATCATCGAGCTCTCTCGCACGAGAGTCTCGAACGCACACCACTACGTTGCAACCACCACCATCGAGGCTTTTCTTTATTGCACTTGTCCTCGGTTCTCTCTCGTGCTCGAATGCTTCCTCGTTCCGAGGATCACTCGTTATATCTAATGTGCGATATACACGAGCGGAGAGTCAAAGAGACGAACCAAGACACAGAGTGAGAGAGAGAGAAATACTACTGATAATTAATTACGCTGACTCTAGCAAACGCCGCTGTATATATAGCCAGTATATTCCCACAGTGTTAATTTCCAAGGAGATATTTTCACAGTCTGGAGACTCTTAATCGTACCTTAATGTCGACTTGTATTATATTTTTCAAATATTTTACAAAGTACCGTTCGCGAACGATAAAACTCGCGAATTTCGCAAATATTTACCCATTCTTATATTTTCTTCGAAATTTTTTCAATTTTTAATTATTGCGGTTTTGTTTTTTGTCATTTTCTAAATTATCGACTCGAGAGAGCAGGCAGTACGGAGGCTGCCAGATTGTCGAATTAACAGTGAGGGTGAAGAGAGGGATAACTATATATATATATATATACTTCAACTAATAATATATATATATATATATATATATATATATATATATATATATATATATATATATATATATATATATATATATATATTAGTCGAGGTTAGTCGAGGTCCCTAGGCATGAGTCATGACTCACGTGGTGCGACATGTTCCCTCATGTTTGTGTGTGTCTGTGTGTGTGTGCATTAGGCCCTTTGTGACGCTACGCACGTTCCATTCCCCACTGTGCGAGCCTGATTCTCTCGCTCTACCTATGCCCATGGATATATATATGTATATTTATTCGGACGAATCCATCGTAGCTCACGAAAAGCTGCTGTGCGTTGCCAACCATCTCTCCCTCTGCCATGTCTTTCACCCGATGTGCCTCGAGCATGGTTCAGCTCACGAATCTCGTAGGATGGATTCTCGATCCGTCTTCCTGGCGCGTCGAATCGATCGAAACTCGAAAAAAATGGACTTAGAAATGAAATTTATTAAATTTGATTAACACGATTTTCTTTATTTTGTTTTTGTGTATTATTTCTTAAAAAGATAACAACAAAATTATTTCCTAGAGTTAATATTTTTCCATGAGAAAAATAATAAAAATATAAACATTTTTTTTTCGACTTGAAAGCGAAATTTATAAAATGTTTATTGTTAAATTTACGTAATTTTGTTAATTTTACGGTGGTACATTTGTCTTGAATAATGTTTGGTAATGAAATTTGATTTTTAAACAAATGATTCGGTATTTTTTTTTCGATCGGGTCAAATGACGTCATCGAGAGGATTGGAAGCGAAGGGATGGGAAAGGAGGGATGAGAGTGGTCATTAAATTAGTAGGGTGTATCCCGCAGCGAAATCATCCAATGAACCTTCCCTCGTCTCTCTCTCTCTCTCTCGCTCTCTCTTTCTCGGTCATCCTCGGTAGCTCAGCCAAAACCACCCCTTTGCCTCTCTCATACGGAGGGCGTTGCGACCGGAGAATTCATTGTTCGGCACGTATAACAAGTACAACGCTTGATCGTACGGCACACCTACGTGCCATATATACGATACACACCTAAAGAAAAATCTACAGGCCCTTCTTAATCTCGTACGTGCATGCGCTCGAAGTTTCATCCCCCTCGGACCGACGCGTGCGTCGATTTCAACGTCGCGAATTTGTTTCGCTTTGTTGTATTTTTTTTGTTTCATTGTTCTTTTTTCCAATCCCTTGTTACGAAATAAATCATTTTTTCACACGGTTAAAATAATTGACCAACAAATTTTTGAATTAATGATTTTCTTTTTCTTTTAATGCGAATGGAAAATCGAGTTTGAATTCGTAAATGGACAAATCCATGTTTTTATTCAGTGCAGATGCTCATAGACAGATGCCAAAGAGGTTGATGAGCTCGAGGCTGCAACGCGCTTCGAGGCCATTCCAGTCATTATATATAAATATATAAATATATAAATATATATATATATATACAGTAACATTGCCCTATAGTTATATACGAGTTTATAGCCGAGGTGGATTCGATCACCTGCGCGGGCGAGGTTCTCGGGCTCGCGTTTTAAAAAATTCATGCGCCCAGATCCGGCCAGCGAGAGAGAGAGAGAGAGAGAGAGAGAGAGAAAGTGAGGGAGTAAACGCGAGCCACACCATCGATCTTCGTGCAAAACGTAAACGATGGAAAATTCATTAAAAGACAAAACTCGAGTTCCCCTCGACCTTTTTTTCTCGCAAACTTCGACGATAAACCGAAAACAAAAAACAACAACAAAATGTAAAAAAAAGAAAGCTCGATAGTGAAAATAAAAGACACGATACATCGAGCTTTGATTTTCCCACCCTGTGCGAGAAGAGGCTTCTACGATCGATCGAATCGACGCAGATCCATCGCATTGTTCGCAATATTTTTCTTCTTATTTTTCATAACCCGACACACTACCTATCTTTCATGCGCGATGTGTGTCGCAACCGTCCGAAAGCACGAACGACAGTGCGCGAGAGAAAGTGAGGGGTTGGTAGGGGGCGAAAAGGGGTGTTGGGGGGTAGAAAATTACATCGAGAGTCCCGCGTGGATCGTGCCAGTCCCATAGCAGTGGCATAATCCCTGCGTATTTGCATATTTTAACTTGTCGGCGAGCGACGAGTGCCGGGGAGAGAAAGAAAGAGCGAGACAGAGAGAGAGAGAGAGAGAGAGAGAGGGGTGGGGGTGAGAAGAATGGAATAAAGAATGAGAGAAAACGATAGAAATATACATATAGAGTACGTGTTTCATATATATATATATATATGTGTGTGTATATGGTCATAGTTCATGTGCCGGGAAAGTTCAGGGGGTTGATGTCCGCCGACGAAGGCCGTCGGGGGTTGTTCTCCACGAGCTTCTCTCTCTCTCTCTCTCTCACTCACTCACTGTATATATATATACACACACACACAGTGAGATATATATATATAGAGAGAGAGAGGGGGGGGGGTATACGGGGATGTTGTGGAATAAAAAAAAAGAACGAAGGGGTAGGTCTGGCGATTGGTGCGCCCTCTCGGTTTCTCCCTGTGTTTGACGTGCGCGCTACTAATACGCCGCATGAAATATATACCGCGATGTGTGCCGTTGGCATTTTCATACCGCAACGCGTGTACAAATATACGAAAGCTTCTCGCCCACGCGCGAGACCAATGCTCGACGTATCGTTCGCACGGAGGTCGAAGAAATAAAAAACAGAAATTGTACGACCGCGCAACGGGTATAATTCGACCGGGATAAAAAAAAGCGTCGTTTCGACGCGAATCGCGCGCGTGTTGTTCTCGCGTCAACGCTAAGAGGGTGAAACCACCCTGTGAGACGATGGAAAGTGAATTTTTTCATAATTTCGACGCTGAAAGTGAGCGAGCGTTTCTCGATGTCGCGATCGAGAGAAGGAATTTAAATTTGAAATTTTTATTTTTTGCCAAGGTTTTTCAAGGTCATCGACGCAAAAATCGTCACATTTTTTTTTTATTAATTCTTCAGAATTTATGTAATTAGGATTATATGTTTAAAAAGAAATATTTTATATTATTTTTATCATTATGATTTTTATCCCAACCGGAATAAACTACGAGTCGAATATTTCTTCATCGAGGCCTCGAGGTCATCGACGCAAAAATCGGTCCGTCTTCTTATCGTCGGAAATGACGCTCTATTTAAATTAAGATAAATTACAAAGAATGTAATCCACGTATTATGCGACGAAATATTTAAACGAATATTTATGCGCGTGACATATACGACAGGTTTGACTATAAGCTATACACAAAAACATTCACATACTTATAGATAAACGATGCGTAAGTCCTTTTCTGCCGAGTTACGTCTCGCGTTACGTCGCCCTTGCCCTCCCCTTCGCCCTTCTCCCCATATCGTCATTACGACGACGCCTACCATCGTACCAGCTTCTGTCGTTGATGTTACTCTCCTCGAAGAAATTCCCCTTTTCGTTTCTTCTTCGTATTCTCGATCGTCGTTTGCGTAACGGTTATTACACGTTGTGCTTACCTCGGTCGTAACTTATCGCAAAATTGCGACCGAGAATCAACGCGTCATACGGGAAAATCCTCTTAAATGTTTCGACGTACTTTGAGCTTCGTGTAACAAAAAGAAAACAAAACAAAAAACAAAAAAGTGGGTAAAGAAAAGAAAAATCGTCGATCTCTTGTTGTCTACGAAATTCGATCGGATTCCAAACTCGATACAATTTTGATACCACAGGCCCAATTACCGGTTTCCTATATTTATACGCCGAATTATAATCGACCCCCCAAACGAGAACTATATATAGATGTCTCTCTTGGGATTTATATATATAAATATATATATATATAGATCTGTGTATGTGCGTATTTCATAGGAGAAAAGCGGAGTGTTATTACGATTTGCGCTTACGAACCCTCTTCGTGCTCCTCGGGCTTGTCTCGTTCCACGTTTGAAGTAAAGCCGATATTTATTTATACATGAAATATAACTATATATATATATATGTTTGTACCCCAACGCGGTGCCCCTATAATGGCCGCTTCTCCCTTGTCGCCATCACGATCCGTCGATCTCATTCATCTCGACACGCGCTCACCGAGGTTTTATCTTTCCTCGCCATGTGTCCTCTCGTCCCTCGTACGCACACTCTGTTCTCTCTCTCTCTCTCTCTCTTTCTCTTTTTTTCTCTCTTTCTCTCTTTTTTCTTCTCTATTTCTCTCTCTCTTTCTACGGCCTGTTTCTTCGTGGCACGAACCCCCCCTCGGTGAGCGTTCGCATGCGACGCGAACGGAAGAGGCGAGAGTAATACACGCATGGTCCAGCGGCGAGTGCCCCCTTCGAGAAAGGCTTCATCAGGGGTTGGGCCACGTGTGGCTTACGCGATGAAACTTACCCCCCTCTGGATCCCTCGAATTATCGGGGTGGAAAAGCGAGAAGCGAAATAGAATGAAAGAAAAAAAAACACGCGGATCGGTGACGCGAGAATCGAAAAATAATGGGGCTACGGGTTGTGCGATTAAAAACGATCTTGATAATCGATTATAATCAAACCACCTAGAAAAAATAACAATTTTTTTAAAGATACAAACAATGTAGTTCTGATTGTTGAGTGTCACGAGGTCGATGACAAATCGATACAAACTTAATCGATTGATCGTGCAGCGATTAAAAATCGATCTTGACGCTCTATAAAAACAAAATCCCCCCCCAAAAAAAAGAAAAGAAAATTAATTTTTCGAAATAATAAGAAGAAATTTATTCAAAAATTTCACATGATGACAGAATTGATACAAACTCTCTCGATTGATCCGATTCAGCGATTAAAAATCGATCTTGACACTCGATAAAAACAAACTATTAAAAAAAACGGTTTCTGGAAAAATAAAAAGAAAAAATTATTAAAAAATTTCACGAGTTCCAAGACAATATTGATACAAACTCTGTTTCTACTATCGTGGAAGAGTACAATTAGAATCGTATTAACGCCACGATAAACGCTTCCTACGGCGCGAAAAGGAGACATTAACGTGATCGCCCGTTACACGTCGATCGCGATGATCGATCGTTTAATTACGAAATTCCCCATTCGTATATACGTTCGATCCAGCTTTTATATCGAACCCATTGCCAACGTATAATCGCGAATTCCGTCTCGTTCTCTCGACGGTAAATTACGTCCACCTCCTGTAATTGCGAGAAAAAAACGTCGAGGCAAAAAAAAAAACGAATGAAACAAGAACAAGAAGAAGAAAAAAGTCACAAGAAACGAGTCATCAGTAGATAAGTCCAGTCTCGTGCAGACCACGTCGTTGGCTCGTCCCACGACGTTGAACAGGAGCGCGTAATGAGCGAATAATATTTGTTACCCTGCCCGCAGCGAACGATAATTCTCGACGTTTTATACCTTACTCCCTCTTCTTTCCCTTCTATCATCCCCCCACCCCTATCTCATAAATAAAATTCTCCCTACGCAGTAGTCGACTGCCTACACGACTCGACGTTCCTTTTTTCTCACATTTTCATTGCACTTTAACATTGTTGTTGACTTTGTTTATTTTTATTTTCTTTTCTCGTTCCTGTTTCGTTTCCCTCGTCTCGTACGTTTCTGTCGCCGGATCCTCGTGGCAGCTGCGCTGGCACGCGCGTGCTATCGATACTTACATATATATATATTGTATATATATATATATATATATATATATATATATATTGTATATATATATATATATAGCGTCGCTCATGAAGTCTCTTGAAGCAGTTGCAACTCCTTGTCGAGGAGAGCCGCAGCTTTTACTCTCTTTGGGGGAGACGACGAGACCGATCGCTATAAACGCGTACACGATCGATTACGCGCGCCTTTGCGAATCCAAGTAATACATACCTTTACCTATATATACGTTAATGTACAATTCTTGTGTATATAGTTATACGCGTAGGTCGCGTTGTTGTATATATATTGGCGCGTAAACGAGGAACGTCGTCGGACCGGCATTCTCCACACGTTGACTCGACTTCTCTTTGCCAATGTGCTGCTCGTTTCTCTCACTCTCTATCTCACTCTTTCCCTCTATCTCTCAGTTTCTATATCGTTCAGCCTCTGGCCACGTTGGACAGCTGCTCGGACCTGTCGCTTATTTTTATATATACATGTAAGTACGAACGCCTCTTTTGCACCGATCGTCCATGATCGTCCGCAAAACACACGTCGTCCACGCGATCGAGAGATTTCGTATCGGCGATTCGTTTTCATACGGGACGACCTCTCTCTCTCTCTCTCTCTCTTTCTCTCTCTCTCGCCCGTATTTTACTGTTTTTTTTTCTTTTCTTTTTCTTCTTCTCTTTATCGTTAAACGAAACGATAAAGACACAGGATGAAATTTATTTCGGTGTTAAAGAGACGATCGCACCTGACGATATTTCCACGTTTCCGTTTCTCGTTTGTCCCTCGCATAGACAATTTATTATGATATGCAGATGCGGTGTAATATTTTTTTTGCTTTTTTTTGTTTGGCCTTGGTTTTTTCTTTTTCTTTCCTTTTGCTCTCGAAACGCCGAGGGGCAGAAAATAAGAGCGAGGGTCGCGCTAAAATTCAATTTGTTCGGTCTTCGTTCTCTCTCTCGTTCTCTCTTTCTCTGTGTGTGCGCGCGCATGCGTGTTCATTTTTTTTCTCGACGACTCCCTGGGTCTCTTTCTCTCGAAAACTCTTTGATGTTTTTTCGCGCGTTAGGAAAACCGGAAGCGCGTTACGGTAACGAAGAAACGAAAGAAAGAAAGAAAGAAAGAAAGAAAGAAGAAGTGAAACGAAAACAAGCGGATAAGCGAGAAAGAGGATTAGGGGGTTGGGGAGAAAGCTGGGAAAAAGCTGCTTCGTCGGCAAAACACGTTTTCCCTGTCGCGATACAAACTACGTTAATTGGGACGACGGGGCGAGCGCGTCAATGCGCAAGGGAGGAAACAAAAAACACGTGCATTTGTTTTTACATAAATATATTTTTTTTCGTTTACAGTCCATTCGTATCACCCTCGTAAAAATTAGAATTCTCTCGATAAATTCAGAATTTTTTTATTTTCCTTTACGAATGTAAGAAATTATCGAGTTCGTCGCGTTGCATTTACGACCAGAAGGAAATAAAGCTGGAAAATAATTTGCGAATTTTTTTCAACTTTTATATTTGGCGTTAAAAAAAATTACGATGTATTTCCATTTTTTTTTGTTTTTTTTTTTAGTATCGAGCGCCTACGAGTCTCGGCGTTAATTGTGTCGAAACCTCGACGAGAGACCCATTACAGCCTGTTGAACTCGTCGTAATTCTCCCAAAGCGTATAAAATATACACTTACGCACGCGTTAAACGTGTCAAGAAGTAAGACCTTTCACGACCACCAGTTGTTCTACCAAAGTATATACACTATATTATATATATATATATATATATATTCAATGTACATAGGGTACCTAAGTCCTCGCAATCACGACGAGCGAAGAGCGCGAGAAGGGTCGGTGTCGGTTATTGCGTCGTAGGGAGGGAGGGGTAAGTTTTATGGGGTGTAACGACAAGAAGTGAGTGAGTGAGAGAGACAGAGAGATGGGGGATGAGGATGAAAAAAGTGAAGTAAGCGAAATGGCAAAGAAAAGAAGTAAGGGGGTTGGCAATCATATAACATATATATAACTATATGTGTTTGTGTATAGAACCGTAGCAAGCAAGCACACGGTGGTTTTCGACGATCTTATCTAAACCGACAGCTTCCTGCCAGGGGTAAGCAGGAGTGGCGTATATTACCGGGTGAGTGCAGAACATCGTCCACGTCGTGTGTGCATGCGTGCACGCACGCACGCCCCTGGGTCAGCGAGAATTTAAACGGAACATGAGGGAGAATGAAAGAGAGTGAGAGAGAGAGAGAGAGAGGGGGGGGGTGAGAGTGGAACGCGAAAGAAGACGAGAAACAAAGTCGCATTATCGAGTGATAATTACTGGAGAGGCAACGGAAAAAATTGCTATTATCGATAATTACCGGCTCGACGACAATTTTACCAATTTTTTCCACCGTCATTTAATTAGCCGATAAATTACGTTTTTTTTCTTTCTTTCTTCGGGCTTGTCGTTGAGACCAGTTCGAGGGTTGCAGCGATTTGTTTGATTTTGATTTTTTTTTGTTGGGGATTTTGGAAAAATTTTCGGAAAAGTTTGTTTTTCGATGATATGGAAAATTTTTTGTAATTTTTATTTTTTTTTTATTTTATATTTGTGTAAGATGGTTGTGGTTCGATTTTATCGAAAATCTAGCCGGGACAAGGGTGAAGTTGAGGGGAGTTGGATGTGGGGGGAAATAAGAGCGAGGTACGAGGAAGAAGGGATGATATTCTAGGTAGACGTATCGACCGGTGTGCCGCGGCTATTATGGCAAGGGTGGGGCTTCTTCTTCTCCTCCTTCTTCTTCTTCTTCTTCTTCTTTTGGTTCGTCCCTTCTTCCTCCTCGTCTCTCTAGCTTTCTCTCTCTCCCTTGAGATAGAGAGAGAGGGGTTGATGAGGAGGAAGAAGGGTCAAAGAGAGAGAGAGAGAGAGAGAGAGAGACCTCGAAGGGGTAGCTTCCCTCAATCTCTCGAGTTTACGAAAAAAGACCGAAAATATCGTGAAATACTTGAAAATTTGAAGAAAAATTTCAAAAAAAGAAATTCGTCAAATTTAACTAACAATAATCATCGTTCGTTGAAACAATTATAATTTATTAACAACTTTTTTTGCAAAGTCTTTCGTCCTTTAGAAAATAATGTCGGTTGACAGAGAATCTTAAAAACTGGTAATGCGATAAAAAAATAATTTCGTAAAAATTGAATAATAATAAATATTTGATATTATTATTACTATTATTATAACCAGCTCTCCTAACAACGAAATCTTAATCGTTAGAAATCGAGCGAAAAATAACAAAAAAATACATCCAAAAACCAACTAACAATATACAAATACGAATATAAATGATAATAATTATAAAAACCAGCTGTTATGCCCATCGACAGACGGAGATGAAAGAAACGAAATTTCGTCTCCGCGTAACAACGGCAACGAGTCGAGACCACAATCGAGAGCCAGCAGTCTTATTCTTCGAGTGGTATAGTTCGCGCGTGCGCGCGTGCCCTTAAAGATCGACCGGGAAGCGAATAAAGGTGACTTGGACGTTTCGCGGCTACCGATCCGGCTCCGTCAAAGGGAAAAACCGGTGACGAGAGAGAGAGAGGACGAGGTTCTCCAAGTAACAGGTGCTTCGTCTAAGGCCGTGGCCCCAAAAACATCGCCTGCTAAATTGCCGGTTATACGATCGAGAAGAGAAGGCGAAGGAGAAAGAGAAGCAAGGGAGAGTCCCTCGTGCCTCGATAACGATTTCGAGAGACGACACGAGAGACGCGTTTCGAGTCAACGTTGGTCGCGAAGTCAGGTGTGTGCGTCGCCTTTTCGACTTTCGCGCGCGCCCAAACCTTCCCTCCTCTCTCGCACATGTCTCTCGAGACGTGACAAAAAAGAAATACCGTCCGACACGCCCGACGATTAATCGTTTAATTAATCAACGATAAAAAAGAAAAAAAGAAAAAAATTAATTATTACATCGCGGTTTTTATCGAGAATGCAGATTTTTAAAAACGATAAAATTATAGAGATCGACGATGAGCCGCTTTGTACGACCGAGAGCCCTACCGTGGCTCCTTCTATATATATATAGAAGGTGTAGTGTGTGTGTGTGTGTGTGTGTGAGAGAGAGAGAGAGAGAGAGAGAGAGAGAGAGAGAGAGAGAGAGAGAGAGAGAGAGAGAGAGATAGAGAGAGAGAGAGCTATGTATATATAGGCGAAGCTTCGGATCGTGAAACGGTGTCGAGGGACCACGCCCTCCTGCGTGGGGCGCGCACTTCCGGCACGAAGATTGCGCCACTCTCGTCGCGCGTACGCCAAATCGCGTTCGTCCAGGACCGGAAACTCGTCGGTGAAAATTTCTTCGACGAACACTTTCTCGCTTCGTTCCTTCGTTTCTTCGATAAGATGATGAGATACGAGAGTTCTTTTTATATTTCTTTTTTCTTTTTTTCGTTTTTTTTTATGGGAAGATTGACACTTTGACCTCGAGTTTAAACGATTTGTAGACCGAAACTCGGACTTCCGGTCGCTCTTGACCGAGGTTAGGGTCAATCGCTATCGATTTATATACGAGTTGCGAAGAATTTTCGCGGGTAGATTTAATTCGCGGAATTATTTATAAATCCGCGTTGTCAAACGCTTCGGGCGTTTAATCAACGACTTTAATAAATCGATTACGATGATTTTGATTTTTGTACAGTCACGAGTTTATCTCGAAAGTAACACGGGTGAATTTTTTCAAAAAATTTCGTTCCCACGTTTTTGAATTACGATGAATTTTACGATTTTTTGAAAATAACGCGTAAATCAAAAATATTGTCGGGGAATTTTTCAAAAAAATTGTCCAAGTAACTCGAGTGAAAGTTCAAAAACTGTAAAACGATGATTGAACATTCGCGCAAAAATTAGCATCGATTTTCGCGTTACGGTTCAAAATCGTTAATTTTTTTTTTGAAAATTACGCAAATTCTCTAAAATTTAGGTTAAACAAATTTCAAAAAAAAAATTACGCCGATTCGTTCCACGCTCGACTTCAAAAACTGTCAAACAATGATAAACGTCGGTGTCTATTTCGAGAATTGGCTGATTTCGCAACAATGAAAACAAAACAAAAAAAAATACTTCAGACGCGTATACAAATATATTTATAGAAAATACGTTTAGTTTCGTATATCGAGAATAATATTCATATTGTCGGCGAAGAGTAAAGTGACCGATTCCCACCGTGCGACGATTATGTAAAATAGCCTTGAAAAAGTGCAGAGGTTGAAACGATTCGCGTTGCTCGCTCGTGGCGATGGAGGTCCCCGGTAATGCTTCGTCTCTCACCCTCGCCCTCCCTTCCTCCCCTTCTTCCTCATTCTCGCATTGTGTATTACCTTACGTAATACGATTCCCGCGTTCCGTCATATATTTTTGTCCCCGAGCTATAATCTTCGGTCAAGTACGATCTTCGATAACGCGTTCGCTACGATTTTCCTACGATCGTGCCAAAGTACGAAAAATAAAAAAAATACAAAATTCTTTCAAGAATCTTTCGACAAAATTCGAAAAAAAAAATCAAAAATATTAAAATTTCGCGAATCGATAAGAAACGAAAGATAATAATAATAATTTGTCTCTTACGTGGCCCAAGAATTTGACTTTATTTATGGAAATTCGATTAGAGTTTCGATTCGTTACGCATAAAACGCGGTCTCCCCTCGTCGTTGCGACGAGGGGTGACACGCGCGCGCGCGCGTTAACGTTTCGTAGAATTTGCGATAAATTGCAATACTTATATACTCGCTGGCCATTATTATTATTGTTATTATTATCGGTATTATTATTGTTATTATCTCAGCTGCAGAAACGAGTAATTGCATTTCTGGGATGCAAATGTAATGCGCTCCCAGGTAAATGCACTGGGAAATAAGTGCAAGAGCATTTAATTTCTCACACGTAGAGAAAAGTAGTCGTATATGGACCTCCCTGGTATTAGTTCACTTTTATTAAACTATTTTTCAACAGACTTTCGTTGAAAATGACAATTTTATTATTATTATTATTATCATTATCATAATTATTTATTATTTTTATTGTGATTATTATTATTATCATTATTATTATTATTATTATTTATTATTCATTATCGTCTATTATCACTATAATTATTATTGACACTCAAAGCTCAGGGACTAATAATAATAATCATAGCGAGCCACACGCGGATGAAACGTCGTGTGATTGCCATGGATCACAGTCACGTCACCGGCAAAAGAGCAATCGTCTCTGTCCCAGAGAGAAAGATAAAGAGAGGGACTGAGAGAGAGAGAGAGAGAGAGAGAGAGAGAGAGAGAGAGACGTCGAACGAGTAATTTTACGATTACGTTGGTACTGCGCGTGGCAATATCTATAGTAACCCAGTCTCCGCATCACTTTTACACGTGCAACGGACAAGACAAAAAAGAATTGCACTATTATAACCTCTGCAGGAAGAAAAAGAAACGAGAAATCACAAGGTGCATTCATTATTTCAATTTTTATGAGCTCGTCGTTTTTCTTTTTCTTTGACCCTTCCATTCATTCCTCCACGTGCGATAAAACGAATCGAAGATACGCTCGCGATTCGACTGAAAAAAATCGCTGTGTGAATCGTTCGGTGAAATTATCAATTTTTCTTTCATTCAATTAATCAATCATTTTTTTAATCTCCAAATCGTTTTAACACTAATCACAGAACGAAAATTCTTCAAAATCGCTCAAAGTGAAAGATCGAGTATCGTTGGAACGTTGTTGTTGTTGTTTGTTTTTCTTTATGTTTTTTTCCGTTACTTTTTTATTGTCGTTGTAATTCTAAAAGCTCTCGTAACTATTAATGAATAATTAATGTACCCGTGGATGGCAAAGGACGGAATAGCTTTTTTGTGATGCAGTTGGTTAGTCGAACGAGCCGAGAGACCCGTTGGAAAAACGTTCACCGTGTCATTGGGCACAAGGCCTGTGGTTGGATGGCTTACGTACAACACACGGTTGTATAAATGAATACGGTGCATGCATAGATATATATATATACACCGTGCGACGAGAGGCGAGTAGGTAGGCGTTCGCAACAAAGGAATTGCCACTGTGAGACACGACATTGAGCTCTCCTGTGACCGGAGCAGCAAGCGACGACGACGACGACGACGACAACGACAACAACGACGACGAAGTGACGATGGAATATTTCTCTCTCTCTCTCTCTCTTTCTCTCTTGGTCTTTCCCTTTTCACTGCAAAATTTTTCACTCACTTTCTGCACGACACGTTATTCTCTCTCTTTCGGTTTTTGTCCTCTGGAAACCTCGTCCACGTTAGACTTTGCCATCGGTCGTTCGTGGCTTCGTCATTGTTTTGACACTCCACGTGGGTTTGTTTTTCCCTCGCTCTCATTCTTCTTTTTTATTCAACGAATTACTCACGAAAGTGTGATTTTTTTGTTTCGTGAATTTTTCGAGGAAAATAACTGGAATGTATATATATATATATATATGTATAGATTTATTTTTTAAAGAGGAAAATTTGTTAGTGGTATGAGTAGATGGAGGGAAATAACTGTAGAGTGAAAGAAGGATGGAAAAATGATCAGATTGATGAAAAAAAATGTCGTTACGACAAAAGTAATTTCGGTTTTTATTCGAGGTGATTATGTTTTATTTATTTATTTATTTATTTTTTGTACGCCATCTCAATCTCTCGACTTCGCCACGGACACGATTACCTTCACGATGAGTCGCGCGGATACATAGTCGTGGAGTTGCTAATAGGAAATTGACCGTGAGAGAGTTCCGTGTTTATAGATAATACGTATCGTCGTCTCGTCTGACTCAGACACGAGCGCCGGGGGCAATGAGATATTCCCATCACGGACTAGAACGAGAGCCTTTGATCCAACGACGATAATTCACCAATATTTCATAAATTTTCTTACTCATCGAGTTCAAATAAAAATCTTAAAAAAAATCTGCTTCGACGAAAAAAAAAGAAGTTTTTCACTAAAATTACTGTAACTTTGTTTCCTGATGAGACAGCGGGCCCATCCTGCGCTCATTCTCTTCAAAATTCATTGTGCTAAAGAACGAGACTAGGCTCATCAAGCTACCATGTTTTTCTCGATTTTTTTACACATTTTTGAAAATCCTGCGACGATTGTAAATTTTTTACGTAAATTACTTCGAGAATCTCTGCGTTAAAACCGACTAATTTTCGTCTGTTCGTCGTCCGTATGGTTCAATTTCGTTCGAACGAGGGTCCTGGGAGGTCGTCGGGAAATTTTCGTTCGTCTCTCGTCGAAATACCAACGCGCAGCTTCACCGGGAGCAAAGTTCTACCGCTATGTGCAATTCTCTTTCTCGTTCTTTCTCTCTCTCTCTTTCTCTCTTTCTCTCTTCGCTGTCTCAGTTCGTTTTAAACGTCGCGCGAAATCTCGACTCAAACGTAATATCAATTTATGACGTTGGAGGGACGATAAATTCAATGGTTTTATCGTCCCGACGGTCACGCGGTACCGAGACCCCGAGTATTTCAATATTTTCTATGCATTCGCACACACGTAGGTATACACGACGTTGGTATCCCTTTTTCACCATTACCCTTCGAGAACTCGCTATAATTTTTCTCCAACACTAATTCACGTATAACGCACATTTCTAAACGCAATAACGACGACGTTAACGACCCGTGACGTTTCCACTACCGCAATCCTCGTATCACCCTTCTCCCACGTTGTTTTTCTTATTTTTTTTTTCTCCATTCTTCTTATTTACATTTATTTACGTTCATATTTGTTTCGTCGTTATAATTTTCTACACGACGTTAAAACTCCTCTCGATAGTCGTTGCACGATTTCGCAACAACGTGCTCGTACCACGTTCTATAGTTACGAAGAAAAGATAGATAGATAGAAAAAAAAGAAGAATTTTATACATAACAACGTGAAACAAAGAAGGTAAAAAATATATATAAAAAAGAAAAAAAATCGAGCTCGAGCGTCGTCGCCCCTCGTTACATGCATCGTGTGGGTCAGTGCACAGAAAATCGTTGGCCGAGCCACCATTATCGTACCGTAGAATCGGGGAGAAGAGTTTTGCCGCCGGAGAGCGCGATGGGTCGCGAGAGAAATAAGCGAAGAGTGCAGAGCGTGCTCGAGCGGAGGACACGCGACGTTCATCCGCGTCTCTCTCACCCCGTCGTCGTAAATTCACTTGCTGAGAGAGAGAGAGAGAAAGAGAGAGAGAGAGAGAGAGATGGTTGCACCTTCGAGTATTACAGAGTATGAACGCTCGTCCATTTCTCTCTCTTTCTTCAGACTCAAGGCGCATATCCGTCTCGCGGAATATATATCTCACTTTCGCATCAATTACCCTTCTAATTAGAAAGAAGATTCCACGAGGTATTTCCGTCGGCGTCTACGCGAGCAAAATCATATCCGCCGGTACAGTCGATTATCTACGGGATGTTGTCCGAGGTAAAGAAAGGAAGAAGAAAAAAAAGAAGAGAAAATATAAAAATGAAAAAATAAATTTGTTTTTTTCTTATTTATTCTAAAATAATAATAATTTTGTTAAATAACGAATAATAATGATAAATAGGCGTACGAGCGAACAGCTGGCGTTCGGATACGATCGATGAGGGCACACGGTTGATTTTTATTCGTCGTTCACCGCTTCCATTCAACGATTCTTCCATACTTTTACGTCCCTCGATTTCTTTGTCACAAGCTCGATTCACCCTCGTTCTATGTTCTCTCTCTCTCTCTCTCTCTCTCTCTCTCTCTCTTGTTGAATCGTGGTGGCTCGATGCGGGCGCAATTACCGCGTTCGTCTAAATTGCGACCGAAAAATATCCGATCGCAGCGTCGTGCGACTCGCTCGCGCGACAGCTGGCGAGAACTAATTGAACTAATGACACGTACACGCATATTTCTGCAAATTTACAACGTCGATACGCCGGTTACCATTTTTTTAAACATTTTATTTTTTTACATTGTACCGTTACCGTTCGTGTCAACATTTTTTTCGATAATTTTAACGCAATTACCAAGTCTCTAATGAATTATTATTTATCGTTGTTTTTTTCTCTATGTTGCAGGTGAGTCCGGTGAAATTTTCTACGGTGGAAAAATGAAAAGTGAAGGACGAGAATGAGTTAAGCTTTTATTAATCGAATTTATTAATTTATTTATTATCGATATTTAATTCGTTTTTAATTTAAGCTTTTATTTATTAATTAATTTATTTGTCGATTATCTACGTTTAATTCGTTTAAATTTGGCGTCGAGGTCGACGGAAATGGTAAAAGACGCGCCCTCGTCACGTGCCACACACGATCACTGGCTTCTGTCTACGCATGGGGGCAAACGTCTCGCAGTTGCAGGGATAAAAAAATATCGGCCTATAGACAAAAATAAATGAAGTTCATGGTGTGGCGAAGGCCCCGGGGATCTCTCGACGGCCCCACGTGCGCTCTCTCTCTTCGGCCTCATCCTCAGTCTCGCGACGTCTCTTCGCCTCGCGAGTTTAAACACACACCCGGTGTGCGTTCTCTCTCTCTCTCTCTCTCTCTCTCTCTCGCGCGTGTTTCCCTCGTTCCAAAACGAAACCTTTTTCACGAAAGGTTTCACCGAATTTTCCATTTCGTATCGAGCGATCGAGAGTCTTGTTAAGGCTTCGTCGAATTCGAGAGGAGGAAAAAGAGAAAAAAAAATCGTGTGTTAAAAAAGCAGCAAAGTCTCGTTGTAATAGGACCGTTTATTTAAAGGGACAGGATCGCAGGATGAAGAGAAAAGCGTGAGTCACTCGCAAGTCTTTTTTTTCGATCGAACGACGACCGATTCGAATTTTTGATAAAAACATATTTTTATCTTTATCGTCTTTTAATTATTATTTTGTGTTTTTTTTTTAATTAAAAAAATTGAGCGTTTCACGACCGTAATACGGTCGTATATTTTCATACAAAATCGTCGTTTAACGGCCGCGTAATAATCTTTCGTGCAAATATATATCAACGTCGTGTAGCTTGAAAATAAAAAATAAAAAAAAAAGAAGAAAACTCTCTTACTATCTGTGTTTTGTCAGCGCAACTGGCATGGGATATATAAACGTCGTTTCACGTGACAGTGCAAGAGTGTGGAGAACTGCTGTGCATTTACTCTCTCTCTCTCTCTCTCATTCGCGATACGTTTATATATGTATATGAGATAAACCTCGTCGCAATACGAGGTGGATAGAATCGCGTGAATAAGCTTTTCTCTCGGACAAGCAATGTGTCATGTTCACCTCGTTGCAAGGCCGGAAATCCAATGAAACATATTTCTTACGATTTTATTATTTTTTTTTATCGCGCAGAGATTCTCGAAACAAACAAAAAATAAAAGACAATCTCTCGAAGATACGAATTATTTCAATCGACGGCGACAAAGATAATTCCATTTTTTCACCAACTATTTAACACGAAAAAAACCTCCTCGATTATCAAAAAAACGACTTCTCGTTCTTCGTCGAAAATCGTCGTTATCTCCATCTCCAATTTAATTACAAGATAACAAGATCGTCGAACTTGTCCCAACGATTTCGATAAACAAACAATAAAATCGTTCAAAAATCATTTTTATCGTTATTCGTATTCGAACGCAAACAATTTTCATTAAATTTTCTCCCCATGAATTTTATTCCCATAAAAATTGAAAACCTTCACGAAATATCAATTTATCAAAAAACCAGAAAAATAATAAAAAAAAACAAAAAACACTCGAACTGACCAAATTTTCGTCGAATTTTCACGAAACTCGATACCAACGAGATAAAATGAAATTTTTCCTCGATACGTTCAAGAGCGTTATCGACGTTAAAGTGCAAAGCGAGTATAACAGTGATGCCTCGATGCTCGTCTCGTTTTTTTGTTTGCACGTGTGTGTCTGTGTGTCTGTGTGTGTGACGGGTTGTGTCCACGAGCGATGATAAACAGCGAAGTGAAACGGGATAGCGACGCGAGGTATCGCGGTTACGGTCGCGCGCACGTTGTCAGAACGCACGAGAAACATTAAACACTCGGTCGAGGCTGACGATCGTCGAGGGCTTTACTGGCCAGTATTATACTCTTATACACACCTATATATATATATAAATAAATATGTGTGTGTGTGTGTATGACAGAAGCACATACAGTAAAAGTAACATAGTTAGAGAGAAGGAAGGAGACGCTCGCGCGTTGCGTTCTCGACGTGCCGAGTAATCGATGCCTTCCGGTCGACCGGAAGTGGTCGGCCCCGCGCGCCCAGCCTTCCGGATTACACGCAACGCAACAATCGTCACGAGATCATCCCCCTCCCTCGATTCCTCTTTTCTCTCGCTGACCAAAAAACAAAAAAAAAAACGTCACAGTAACAACGGTCGAACTCGTTCCCACGCCCTCGATTTCACGAAAATGAAAAACAAAATGCAATACTTCAATTTATTTTCAATTTTATGTCAAAATTGTCGAAAAAAAGAAAAAAAAAAAGGAAAAATTGTCGCTCGTTTTATGGAATAACGGTAATACATATCGGTAATCTAATCGTTGGTCGAAAACGAGTAAATATGGACTCTGGCTCGATACCGAGCAATCTCGGTTTACTCGATAAGAGAGAATGTTCTTTTTTTCTATTTTTCTTTTCCGTTGTTTTTTTTTTCTTCTTTCTTTCTTTTTTCTTTCAACTGTAATATCCTTTCGAGGCTCGATGATTCAGCTCGAAGGCGTCCGGGTAGAGCCTTGACTCGTTCGGTATATCTACTTCTCTATTCCCCCCCCCCCCTCCCTCTATTTCTCTGTCTCTCTCTCTCTCTCTTGTGACCGGGAGAATAAAAGAATACCGCAAAGTGTGATTTCGTTGGAAGTAGGGCGAGGACGACTTCCGGTTGGTGAACAGATTTACACAATTTTTAACATTCTTCCCAGTTTCTTTATTCTTCTTTTTCTCTCTTCGCAAAAGTTAACCGTTGCACTCGTCGTGTAGATACCGATGTCGTAGTGGGCCAAGCTTGTTTTCTCACCCGATTCGTTAGTGTAGTATTATCGTTCTATGTTTTTTTTTTTCGTCTCCTTTTTTTCTTTCTTTAAATTATATAATTTGTTTCTCATTTATATGTTATACCGAGTTATATCATACGCGTCGGTATATCGCGAGAACCAAAGAGAAATAGGAACACCTGCTGTCGAGGGGTATATGTAGGTCACGTTATCCCTTAACCCAAAATTATCCTCGACGTTTTCGTACTCGTCTTTCTTTCTCTCTCTCTCTTTTTTTTCTTTCTCTCTCTCTCTCTCTCTCTGTCCTTCTCTTTTATTTCCTCGTGTGGTTTTTCCCTTCTCCCCCGGTTCTTCCCTTTCACGCTCGAGCGGAAGCGCGATTTCAACCTCGCCCCTCTTTCTTCTTTTTCACGAAACCCTCCTCCCTTCGCTTCTTTTTTTCAAACACGTATTACGTTATACGTCGTGAACGTGGCGAGCGAAAAATTCCCACAGACCCGATAAGTATCGACGCGCGTGACGTTCATAAAAAAAAAAAAAAAAAAAAAAAAAAAAAAAAAAAAAAAACAGAACAAAAAATTCAACCCTCGCACGTTTCACCCCTTAGCGATAAATCACGACGTTAGTTTTTTCCCCTTAATTTCATTTAAATTTCATCCCTTTACGCAATCACCGAGTGCGCATTTCGTAATGTTGCATATTTGTTTTCGTAATACGACGTTTGTTTTTCTCCCGAATTGTCTCGTTCCCTTAAACCCCCGTCTTTCACCCTCTAGTTATAACCGCGTGCCAGAATATTTTCCATTATGTCCGAGTAACGAATCGTTCGTAATCGTACGTTGTGAGAAGATTTTCCATGGTGACGAGCACGAACGACGAAAATGTGGAAAACCGAAGGTATTATCAAAGGTATTTCTATGTTTGCGACGACATCGTACCCGTGGCATTGTCGAGGGGTCGCGTCCCGTTACGTTCGTTCTCTCGTTGTATCGACGTAATATATACATATATATTTATATTACGACGAGGGGGTTGTACGTCGTACGGAGCTTTGGTCTATACGTAAATAGAAAGTTTGCGTGATGTTCGTGGAATGCGAACCGCGAGAGGGGTGGCTTGCCGTAATTCGTACATTGGCGATGACGACAAAAACAACAACCCTTCCTCGCTATCTCTCTCTCTCTCTCTCTCTCTCTCTCTCTCTCTCTCTCTCTCGGCACCCTCTTTCTCTCGCATTCGACGCGTTCACCTCTCGTTCGAGCGCGTCGAGCTCAATGAACGCGTTTAACGTATGCATTTTACGTTTTATACACGACCCACGCGATAAACTCACCACCTACCCCTTTCTACGTTCCCACTTCCCCTCTACCACGTGTCTGTATGTCTCTCGTGTACTCGATCGAGCGCGTAATCGGGCTTTTGAGCCACCGATCGAGTGAGATCGAGCGAATGAAAAAGAAAGAGTAAAAAACAAAAAAAAAACATCGGAAACAATATTTTTATCAACGGCTGTCGCGGCTCATCGAGCGAATCAAAATTATAAATAATCATAGACGCGAAACGAGAAATGATCTTTCGTTTATTCACCAATTAATGATCGATTATTTTCGTTTAATTATTCATTTTTATTCCAACTGTTTTATTTTACCTTTTGTTTTTTGTGGGTTTTACTCGAGTAACGATTTTACGAATTAACGAAAATATTATTTTCGCAAGATATACGACTCGTAATTCGTATATTTATTATACACGTTCGGTTCGTGCGTGTGTGTGTGTGTGTAGTCGTAGCCGCATAAGAGTGGCCCACCTGTCGCCAGTCTCTTGATACCTGCTGCTTCTGCTGCTTGCACGCTCTTGTCAGGTGTGTTGTTGCTTCGTCGAGCAGGATCAGAGTCGAAGGAACGTGATCGCGAGAATATACACACATATTTTTATATATATATATATATATATGTGCGTGTGTGTGTGGACACGTTCGAGAGAGAATTAAGAAGTGCGAGCAGGAGACGCCTCTTTTACCCGTGGGGACAAGGCGAATATTTTAATACTCGGCAAGACGAGAGTGCGTGCGAGAGAGACGGAGAAGGAGAACGAAAGAAAGACGAAGGGTTCTTGACATCCCGTGATCCCTCGTCGAGTGCATCCCTTTCCCATTGAAATTGGATTACGCGTGTGAAAAAAAAACGACGAAAAAATTCGCGGAGATATTTTAATTACGACTTTAATATCTCGTTGTTTTTGTTTTTTTATTTGTTTATTTCCACGCGTTTTAGTAATCGTTTGATTTCAGTCGCTCTTTAGTGTCGATTGAATATCGATTGTTTTTCTAGAAGGTTTAAGTCGAAGCGTAATAGAAGATTTCCTTCGTTCGTTTCTTCCTGCCGGATGATAATAATAATAATAATAATAATGATAATTCGATTGTTTCGAACCGGACGAGCAAAACGGGATGTTTAAAGATGGCGATGGGCTAATGTTTACTCCGAACTCGCGAGGTACAACGAAGACTCGGCGCGCAAGCCTTCGTCTTTCTCTCGCTCTCCCTACTTTCTCATTTTTTTTCCTGTTTTTTTTCCCTCTCTCCGCGTGTTTTTTTTTTTTTCTACTTTTTTTTTATTCTCTGGCTTCTAACCCACGGCCATTCTTCCCCTCGTTCGCCGGGCGCTCGGTGGTCCACGAGAGAGCGAGAGAGACGAGATATTGCAGGTAGTGTGAGAGAATGAGAGAGAAAGATAGAGAGAGAGAGAGAGAAAGATAGAGAGAGAGAAAGAGAGAGAGAGAGAGACGGAGAGGAAGAGAACACGCGTAAGCACAAAGGGAACTCACACGAGCAAGCGATGATCGTGCGTGCGTGCATCAAACATACCAAGCGTGCGCGCGCACACAAACACACCCACACACACACATTTACGTGAAAAATGTTCGTCGCGTCGTATAAATATATATATTGTACCGTGTATGTATATATAAAAGTTTCGTGAACGCGAGTGTATGCGTGAGCGCATTTAACATACAGGAATCTGGACGGTCCGGGGGACGTGAGCGAGGCTAACCCGATAAACCTGAAGGACTGGGTTAGAACCCGATCTGTCCGTCTCTCTTTTCTTTCCGACCGTCGGTGGGTCCCCTCCCTTCCGGCTCATCGTCGTTCGTAGACCAGAGAGAGAGAGAGAGAGAGAGAGAGAGAGAGAGAAGAAAAGAACGTGACTCGAGTCGAAGTTGCTAGAAGCCCGGTGGGACGAATAGGTCTAGAATAGGTCTTCTCTACTTCCTGAAGAATTTATAAAAAAAATGTATTCGACGAATTTCTATGACGAAAAGCACCCTTGGATGATTTTAAAAAATCTTGGAATATAGAAATATGATAACGAGATTAATGAGAATATTGATTTAATTATAATCGAGGAGAGACACGCGAGTGAGGGAACGAATCGTTTAATTGAATTTATCGATCGATTCGATCGATCGATCAAACCGGATCGATGAGTTATAATCTAATTAATTAATTCGCGCCGAATCAATCGGTCGAACCGATCACCCGGGGGGTTGGTCGTTTCTCTACCGACTAACGAGACTCTTTCTCTCCCCATTACCGTTTCAACATCATTTTCACCCCCTCCCCATTTCTCTTCACCGTCAATTAGAACTCGCGTTAGCGAAAAGACAAAAAGAATACAAAACAATGATTTTTTTCCACTCTCGATGTTTATCTCGAGACCGAAACCCTGACGGACATCGGTGCGCGTCGGTACGAGAGTGCAGGAAACGTAAAGACCGGGTGTAATATTGAAGGAGTGAAGAGGAGGCGAGGGTACCTGAGGTGGATGCGCGTCGTTGTGTACACGGAATGGCGTGGCTTACAGCTGTGTGTTGAGATGGTGGCCGGCTGTATCAGCTGGCGTCCTTGGTAGGGTGCAATTACCCCAGCGGGCGAACGAAGCTCCGTAGGAAGGTGAAGAGCGAAAGAAACAGAGAGAGAGAGAGAGAGAGAGAGAACTCGTGAAAGCTGGTGAGAGAGAGAGAGAGAGAAGTCGTGAAAGTTGGTGAGAGAGGGAAGTGGAAGGGACGAAGGAGCGAAGGAGAGATGGAAAGAAGATGAGACTAGGGGAGTAAGGATACGAAATAAGGAGTGAGGAAGGAGCGTGTCCTGAGACGGAACCTTAGAACGTACATCCCCTCCCTCCCTCTCTCTCTCTCTCTCTCTCTCTCTATCCACACCCATATATATATTTCTTTTTTACCCTCCCTCTCTTTCGAGCTTTTTTTTTTTTTTTACTTTTCTCTTTTTTTTTCATCATTCCCTCTCTCTTCTTTCCCATTACCTTCTTCTTCTCTCTCTCGCTCTCTCGCGTGTCCGACACCCGAACCTGATTCCTTCCATCGCTCGAAGAAAAGCAAAAAAGAGTGGGACAAAGGGTTGCACAGGGTGTTCTCCTACCTCTAATCTTCTTCTTCCTGTTAAACGAAGAGAAGAACGAAAAAAATAAGGCAACATCACCCTTTTTTTCTTCATCTTTTTCAAACATGGCGAAGATGGCGCGGACAATAAACTCGTAAATCCATTCAATCTTGAGAATAATTTTTCACGTCGACCATTTTCTCGATGATCGTTCTCTCTCTTTCTCTCTCTCTCTCTCTTTTTTTTTTGTGTCTCTCTGTCTCGAGCGCGCTCGAGCTCTCTCGCTCGCGTCGAAGAGTAGAGAACGAGGTCGAGGCTCGACGTTGACCCTCTCGTGTTTGCACCTGGTCACGTAACATCTGTAGATACCTCCGTGTCTCCTCTCCTTCGTTTTCTTTCCTTTCTCTCCTTGGCTCGCTCAACCACATATGGATTTTCCTCGTCCTTCGTACGGACATCGAAAGAGAGAAAGAAACCGAGACAGAGAAACAGACAGAGAGAAAGAGTCACAACGTGCACCAAGAGTTAAAAGGCATCTAAGGACGATGACGAGGGTGCAAAAGAACGCGACTCGGATAAATTCTCCATCAGAAGAACGAATATTCCCTGTCGATTTCCTTCGTCCTACGATTCCTTCTTCCATTCCCTCACCACCCGACTTTCCACACTTCATCGACGATCTCTTTCTTTTTTCTTCTTCTCTTTCCTGCTCTTCCTCCTCTTCTTCTTCTTCTTCATTTTCTTTTTCTCCTTCTCCTTCATTTAGTCCTTCTTCATCATCTTCTTCGTTTTCGAAATTTCTCCATCTTTGCTAGACACAATCCCACATCGCAGCTTCCACCTCTCGGGTCCATCTCTGCTTCGATCCTCCCACCTCGACGCCTTCGACCCCCCTACCTCGCTCCTTGAGCCTAAAACTCGACCCTCCTCCCTCTCGCCACGTTGTACGGGTTAGAAGCTTCCTCCTCGTTTTTCCTCGCTTCAGGTGCGTCTCGTGCGTGTACGAGTGTGTTTTTGTCTATATGCGCGTGCGTGTCTGTGTGTGTGTGTACGTGGGTTTCTAGCTGCGGCATCTCTTTCTCTCATTCACTCGGGCGCGCAGCCTCATCCGTTACATTATTCATAGCCGACTATCCCGGACGAAGCTACATATATATGCTCTCTCATGTGTGTATTTGTGTCTATAAAATAAATATATATATAGATATAGAAATGTACGGGTACGTGGGTATGCAGTTTGCGAGAGGTTGGGCTCGTTCGTTGTCTGTGGAAATTCTACGAGAACGCGTATATGTGTGTGTCTGTGTGTGTATGTGTGTATAATAAAAAATATAAAAACGTGCTGTGTCTAGAAACCGGCAAACGGAAGCTGACGAGAAGTGTGTGAGAGAGAGAGAAAGAGAGAGAGAGAGAGAGAGGGAGGAAGAATAAATAAGAGAGCTAATATAATCGTATCTCGTCTACCACGTGAAATCGTAAAAGACACGTTAATTCGAGTTCGACCTCCCCCTTGTGAAGAATAATAACAACGTGATAAAATTGACGATTATATAGAAGAAGAAAAAACGTGTATAATCGATCGTTCGATAATTCAATCAGTCCTTTGATAAATACACCCTGTATATGAAAAAAAATATATATATATAGTCGGGACGTCGATGCATTTGATATTTCGTAATCGCGATAATTTCCATAATCGTGGCAAATCGTTCGAATCGCCGATTAGGCTTCGCGACCGATATTTTATCCTAGAATGCAATGCTGTTTGAAAGAACGACTCGTAGATAAATATGATCCCGTCGAGCTCTTGGAAGTTACCGTTATCGCTCGGAGACGGTTAAATCCCACACGTCCGACGACTATCTTTCTCCAACTCCTTCGTAAGATTCCTTCTTTCGATAATCATTAGGGAATCTCGTTGTGCACGTACCATAAAGTCATTAGCATTCTCGCGGTGCCGGATTGCATTATAGTCGATGAACCTGCGCGTCGCCGTCGTGGCGCACGCGAGCCGAGAGACGTCCGTTTCAACCACAAAGGTCTCTCTCTCTCTCTCTCTCTCTCTTTCTCTATTTCTCTTCACTACCCTTATTTCTCTTTCTCCCTCTCTCTCTCTCTCTCTCTCTCTGTCTGTCTCTCTCGTGTTTCTCGTCGTCGCGCTTATCTCAGTCTCTCTGTATCACGCCGAGAGCCGAGACATTGAGTGACACGTGTGCTCGGTACTGTCGATCCTATTAATCGATTATGCAAGCTCTCTCTTCTCTCTCTCTCTCTATATATATATATATATGTATATATATATAGTTATATAGTTATAGACGATTGGCAAGACGGCACACACTGTCACCCATCACCGCTTTACTCTTTCCCATCAATCGGCTATCTTTCTCCTCCGGAGAACCTCACAAGTCGAAGATCTCTCTTTTTCTCTCTTTCTCTTCAGCCGTATATACGTTACAGCAGGAGGTCGCTCTCGATCCATCGAGAGAACGGCGTTTCTCTCTCTTTTCTATACAGTGTAGCATCGAAAAAGGATCACGTGCAGGACGGCTCGTGCGCGATGGTGGATATATCCCTCTTGATATCCTCATGGGATTCTGCGACGAGAGAGCGAGAGAATCTTGGCTTCCTCTCCTTCTTCTTCTTCTTCTTCTTCTTCTTCCTCTTTCTCTTCTTCTTCTTCGTCTTCGTCTTCTTCCTTAGACGACGCCGCGTGTGCTGCACTCTCGTAGCACGCGCGCCTGCGCACGTTGACTCTCGCGCGCATGCGCGCTATTCCGTCTGTATACGCATGCGTGTTTCCGCGCGCGCGCGCGCGCGCGTGTGTGTGTGTGTGTATGCGCGGGTGTGTGGGGCTAGAATGTGTCCTTGGCCGAGGTGCATTGACCTTCCGAGCTCGGCCGCCAGGCAGCGCGCAGCCAGTGCACCGCGAGATGCCGCCGCGGTCGGAGAGTCAAGGAAGGGCTCTCGCTCTCTCGCTTCCTCTAAACTCTAGAGAAAGAGAGAGAGAGAGGGAGAAAAAGTAAGAGAGGGGGAGTCTAAAATCATCCACCCGATTGAAGAACCGGCGTGTATACTCCTCCGCACATCCGAGAGAATTCTCGTCCTTATTTCTTTCTCTCTCTCTCTCTCTCTCTCTTTCGTTCTTCCTCTTTCCCTTTAGCTTTTTTCGTTCTGTAGAAAAGGACGAGAGGAAGAAGCGAGAGAGAGAGAGAGAGAGAGAGAGAGAGAGAGAGGATCCTTCCGAGTAGGTCTCGACGAGAACTGCCCATACCGTCGATGCCAGTTCTAAGGATCGAACACAGAACGAGAAGACCCATCGGGACGCGAGAACGAGCATCTCGGTCGACGACTCGAGTCCGCCGCAACGTTTTATGGAATGTCTGTGTGTGTTTTTTATATTCTTTCTTCTCTCTCTTCGCGTTTCGTTTCTCGGTTTTTTGTTTTTTTTTTCGTTTCATTCCATCGTCTCGATTTAAAACGCGACGCGACTAATGATTATTGAATCAGATCGTCATTAGCGAATTAAATTAACGGTCGGTGTTGATAAAGCGGAACGGATCTTTTTGCCGGCCAAAGATCCGACGATCTTTCGTCATCGTCGTCGTAAGATTACAATTCTTAACTCCCGACGATAAGAACGATTAAAGTCGCGATATTTTATCGTCAATTTTTTCATTCACGCGAATTCGTCGATTTTCTTCCAATCGTCTTAAAAAATCGAGTCGCGTCACGACGTATAAACCACCCACGGTCGAAACGGAAATACGAGATAAAGATTAACTTTTCGATTATATAAAACTTATATATAAAACTTATATCGAAATATATTTTATTTCTTTTCATTCCCACAAATTTATCTTATCGATCGAGATCGATTTTATTCCCAATTGTCTCTCGAGAAACGAGAAACGTCAGACCGGAAGTCCGAGTCACCGGAAACACGAGATAAAGATGATATTATCGTCAGCCGGAAGTCATCGTCTCTTTTATCTTATTTCCTTCCAGCTCCTCTGCACCCTCCCTCTCCCTTCTACCTCCCCTCCCATCCCGAAACTACTATTCGCCGTTATACCCTCTCGACTCTGGACCACGCGGTTCTCCCGGATTTTCTATTATTACACAGCGCTCACGGGGTTAGCGCACTCGCTCTCTCACTCGTTATACGATGTCCGAATTCGTTGCGAGTCGAACACACGAGTTTGCCCGAATATAAGCCTCGAGGGAGCGAAACTTACGGTCGAAAACGACCCGAAGGAACTTTCGCGCTTACGATCGTGCGTCGAAACGCACACGACCGCGTGTCTCGCGTCACTCGGTTTATAACTTTGATGCGCTCTCGATTTATAAGAGAATATAGGGAAGATGTTGCATAAATACGGTAAATCGCGTAGGGTGGCGATAGGGCGAGCTGTTGGTTGAATATAAGCTTCGAGGGAGCGAAACTTACGGTCGAAAACGACCCGAAGGAACTTTCGCGCTTGCGATCTTACGTCGAAACGCACACGACGAAATGGTTTATAATGTTGATGCGCTCTCGATTTATAAGAGAATATAGGGAAGATGTTGCATAAATACGGTAAATCGCGTGGAGTGGCGATAGGGCGAGCTGTTGGTTGAATATAAGCGTCGAGGGAGCGAAACTTACGGTCGAAAACGACCCGAAGGAACTTTCGCGCTTGCGATCTTACGTCGAAACGCACACGACGAAATGGTTTATAATGTTGATGCGCTCTCGATTTATAAGAGAATATGGGGAAGATGTTGCATAAATACGGTAAATCGGGTAGAGTGGCGATAGGGCGAGCTGTTGGTTGAATATAAGCTTCGAGGGAGCGAAACTTACGGTCGAAAACGACCCGAAGGAACTTTCGCGCTTGCGATCTTACGTCGAAACGCATACGACGAAATGGTTTATAATGTTGATGCGCTCTCGATTTATAAGAGAATATAGGGAAGATGTTGCATAAACACGGTAAATCGCGTAGGGTGGCGATAGGGCGAGTTGTTGGTTGAATATAAGCTTCGAGGGAGCGAAACTTACGGTCGAAAACGACCCGAAGGAACTTTCGCGCTTGCGATCTTACGTCGAAACGCACACGACGAAATGGTTTATAATGTTGATGCGCTCTCGATTTATAAGAGAATATGGGGAATATGTTGCATGAATACGGTAAGTCGCGTGGAGTGGCGATAGGGCGAGCTGTTGGTTGGAAAGCGCGCAATCTCACCCCAGCCGGAACACATTTGCGCTCGTCCTTTTTTTTCGACGACTCGCTTCTCCTATAGACGCGTTTGTCGATAGTTCGATTACGCGATCGCGGATGTAGAGCAACGCTCTTATCGCAGTCGCGCGATATAGGCCAGAGACAACGTCGTGTCGACTGGACGGAGGAATAAAAGTTACAACGAAATTAATATAAACGTAGAAAAAGAAAATTGTAAGTTGTAATTGTTTTTTTTTATTTTTCTGGCAAAATAGAGACAATTATTCTTGCCACGGATCCGAATTATTGATCGATTTCACGTTTACGATCGATTAATTTATTTCGTTGATTTTTGGCATTGAGATAAAATATTTTTTTTTTGAAAAATTAAAGATTGTGTGAAATAAATTGAAAGGAAGAAAGTTTGTTGGTAATTTTGGAAAAATTTACATGGTCACTGTGATTCGCGAGCCTGGAGGGAGGAAATTGTTTTTTGGGGGGAGAAAAACGACGGGGTGGCGTACGCGTTCGCTCGCGCGAAACTCGTTCTCCTTTCCTTGTTTCTCGAGGGACCGATATAAAACTGGCCGGATGCGTTTCGAGTCCTTTACGAGAGCCGTTTCACGTCGGCTCCCTCGTACCTCCTCTTTCTCCTCGGTTTCTTCCTCCTCTCTCTCTCTCTCTCTCTTTCCTCCGTTCTTTCCTTCTTTCCTCCTTTTCTCTCTCTCTCTCTCTTTCTCCTCTTCGTTTCTTCCTTCGCTTCTTCTTCCTAACTTTACGATCCTCGAGCGTATCTTCTCTCTTACGGAGTCGAGACGAAGGCGCGCGTGCGCGCGCACCCCGATATCGAGATTCCGAGAATGGTTCGCCCCTGTCTTTTACGTGTGCGTGTATATCTATGCATATGTGTGTGTATGTGTGCATTTCCACGTCTGTTTTTGCTCCACATGGGGGGAGTTCTCTTTCTTTTCTCCGGAAAGAAACGCGACAGCGAACTGCGTTTTGCGCCAAGAAGCGGTGCTGGCCAATGTCGTCTTTTTTACTCTTATCTCATCCAAGGCCCGACGATAATAATCGATCATAAAAATACAATAATAATCACCAAAAGAAAAGCTTGAAAATTTTCATTTTTTCCCAACATTTTTTTCTTACAATTATTCAAAAATATTACAAATTTATCATTAAATAACCAAGTCGATAAATAAATCAATTAATCAATAACATTTTTATTCACAAACCGATAATATTATCCAACAATTTCGTCAGACGTTTCCATCACAACGAATTTTCTACACGAGATACACAATCACTGTTGCGAATCGTGTTTCTCGTACGCCGACCAATGAACACACACCTCTATATATTATATATATATATATATATATATATATATATATATATATATATATTCTTACACATACACACAGAGGAGTATACAGTACGAGTGAACCTGTTACACGTCGACCGGCAAAGTATACTACCGGTGTACGCTGTAATACGCCGTATGTACCTGTTACAGCAGAACGGAGATGGAAAAAGAGACGCGATACTGTCTCTCCCCTCTCCCTCGCTGCCACCGTCACTGCCCCCCCTCCACCTCCCCCACGTAGTTCCCCCACTCGACGTTTTTGCGAAGTAGTGGGTGTAAGGTGAACCTCGTCGAGGCACGACGGTGAACGGTGGCGTGGGGGGGGGGGGGCGAGAGGTAAAAGAGTGCAACAAAACGGCGTCGACGGCGAAAGTACATCGTGCGGAACTTTACCCCTCCTTCTCCTCCTCCTCCTCCTCCTCCTCCCTTCTCCCTCCTCCCACCTTCTTCTTCTCCTCGCTCCCTTCTCCTTCCGCTTTGATATTTGCCCTACCTCGAAACACAATGTTGCATTGTGCGTGCATTCGGTGTGTGCTCTGTGCGCGCAGGCATCGTGTTCTCTGTTTTGCCGGTGGAATCGCCGCCACGGGGGCTTTTATTGTCTCTCTCTCTCTTTCTCTTTTAGTCTCGGTCTTTTTCTCTCGGTACTCACCGTCCCTCTCGGTACTCTCTCGTTGTGTGCGACGGAACAGGGCGTTAACCCAGGTCAGCAACTGCTGGGCTGGACAGCCAGGGTCTGACGCCCCCCCCCCCCCCCTCTTTACCTCTTCTTCTTGTCTCTCTCGCTCGCTCGCTCACTCACTCACTCACTCATCCCCCACCCACTAGTCGACGCGTAGCGGACCGGAGCGAACTCCACGGTGAGAGTGTTGCGAGAGCCCGCGGTACCACGAACGAGCTCTCACTCTCTCTCTCTCTCTCTCGCTCTTTTTCTTTTTCTTTCTCTCTCTCTCTCTTTTTCTTTCTCTTTTTCTTTCTCTCTGGTTGTCTCTGTCTCGTTGTCTCTTTGTAAGTTCCGCAACAACAACAACAACAATAACAGCAACACGGGTGTGAAAATATTCTCAAGTTGCGATTTGGTACAAATTTTCACATCCTTTGGGAGATTTTAATCATCGACGATGAGATAATAAACGAGGGAATGAAATTTCGTACGTCGATAATTTCGATCTAGGATTAATCTTGGATCGTAAATCAACGGAAGGATTTTGTAACGAAATAGTTCCCGCGCTACGTGGGATTTTTGATAGTCGATGTAAAAAAAAAAAAAAAAAACAAAACAAAAAGATTCTCGAGTCCAAGTCGAGTTTTTGTTAGATGACTCTCGAAACGTGAGCAATTTTATCTTTTTTTTCTGCTTTTTTTCCTTTTGTATTGTTTTTTGTTTTTTTTTTTTTTCATTTATTTTTTTTTATTATCCTTTGAACAAGCAAATAGGATATCTCGCCGTCGCCCACACGCAACGACCTCGATCATTTCGCGAGCGTAGAAAATCCTTTCTTGCGGTCGAGCACAAGCGTGTAATTTAAATTTCCTAGACGTCGTTACGTACGTACATTTGCACGCGGAGATAGATAAAAGGAGAGAAAAGAGAGAGAGAGAGAGAGAGAGAGAGTCACACTCGTTAGCGAAAAATATATCCTCGTTCGCGCGGATCGTAAGACGATCTTGCGAATCGTTTTTGCCTCCTATTGCAAATTCTAGCACACATACATAAATACACGCACACGCACACACATAAACTCGTACCCGTAGTAAGATCGCATATAGTGTGGTAATGGCTCTTATCCCTCCTGCGACCCTTCTTCTTCTAACTGATTCATACCGCGTACGCGTCGTTAAGATACTCGCGTGCTCGACGGAAAATACAGCCGGCATTTATATATATATACGGGACGAAAATCATGCGATGGTGGGGAGAGAAAATTCCTCATACGCGAGCAGAACGTGTCGAGAAAGGAAACGTGAAATTGGCAATAAAAAGTGTATAATTGTATTGGCGAACGATTCGATACTTCGCTGTGTACAACAATTTAATGAATAACTTCTTTTAAATATTTATATACAATATGTATATAAAAATATAATATAAATATAGATATATATATAAATATATATATATGTGTGTGTGTTCTAATTACTCAAGCTGCCGAGTGGCGGCGACACCGGCGTCCCTTATCCTTCTAGCGTCGTGGTATTCAGGGTTTGAAGAACGTTAGTAGAAGATCGAGAAAGAAGGATCTTAATGAAATTTACTCCTTTTGTAAATTTCGAAACACCTATTGACGAGGAAAAATGGAGGAAAATCTATCGACCTGTCGATTATATCGCGTTTCGACGAATTTACTTTTTTATATTACGCCGATTTCATCGAAGAACACAAATGTTATGCAAAAATGTCGTAGTTTATGGTTCGGTAAGGTCGAAGAATTTGAATTAGATAAGAAACGACGATACTTATAGCGACGTGATAAATCGGACGATTCTCGAAACACAGTAATTCGAGTTATCTCGTCATCCTTGTCATCTCGTTCGTCATTTAAAACGTATTATTTCTTTGTCTAGCGCGGGAGATCGTCGTTTATGTATCCTCGACGCGTTTGGTACAAACGCAAGAAAAGAATCCTGCGAGAGAGAGAGAGAGAGAGAGAGAGGGAGCTCCTTTTATATCGGTTGTTGCCAATAAGGACACCGCATTGAGAAGGATTTTATCTTGGCACGGATCGACAGCCGAGCATCTCGTTTCTCTCGTCTCGTTGCTTCGACGATGGGACGTGAGACGTAGATGACATCTCTTTTCTTGCTACGAGAGAAAGAAAGAGAGTGAGAGAGAGAGAGAGAGAAGAAACGAAAGACCTTTCCTCGTTGCTATCTCGCACGAATCGACCTTCGAACAATCAGTCACGTTAACGGACTCTTTCTTTCTCTCTTTTACACTCTTTTTATCCCCTTGGACAGTCGCATCGATCCTTCACTACGAGATAGCTGATGTAGCATTTTCCGAAAGGGGCATTCGCGATGTATGTCCTGCGAGCCCTTCTCTCTCTCTCTCTTTTTTCCCCCAGCGTGGTACGAAAATCATTCATGCGAGAATCAACGCGCGGCTTAGTGTCCTCGAGGAATTGCCCGAGATGTGACTCGAATACCTAATCATTTTTCAAATAACAATAATAATAATAAAAATACAAAATTAACTAAAAAAAGAGGAAATATTACCCAAATTTGTTGTTCATTTTTTTAAAACATTAAACAAAAATCTCATCCTTTCAAAAGGTTTGATCAAAATTTCACTGGAAACAAAAAGTATTCTAAAACTTCAAGAACGTGTATTCCCCCCCCCCCTTCTTTTTCTCCTCCACCCTTTTCCCTTTTACCAACCCTCGACGCGATTCTCCCGTCTCGCGTTCTTCGACCACTTAATCGAACGTGGGTGGACGGTGCGGTATTTTTGCGTGGGCGTTCTCTCGCTCTCTCTCTCTCTCTATCTCTCTCTCTCTCTCTCTCTATCTCTCTCTCTCTCTCTCTCTCTCTCTCTCTCTCTCTCTCTCTCTCTCTCTCTCTCTCTCTCTCTCTCTCTCTCTCTCTCTCTCTCGATTCTGGCGTGTTCGCGTGTTTCTCCGCGCGTACACGAACATACACACGCTCTCTCGTTCCTTTTCATTAAACGGCCCGTCGCATTTAAATCTCCCTCTCGTTCGACGCGAATCTGCATGTCCGGTTTTCTCCCTTTCGATTTCCTTCGCCCTCGAGTCTCTCGAGTTCGACGCGTCGAACTCTCGAGACACGTCTTTCTTAAACGCCCCTCTTTCTCTCTGTTCTTCCTCCATTGAAACAAACCAGGAATTATGTCGAGTGGACGAGAGCCAGATAACTTCGATCCAAACTGATTGGCAATACATTCAACTTTCTCGCGATCCATCGAAGAAAAAAAAGGGGTCGAACAAAACAAAAGAACGGCAACAACTTCGAAGCTTCCGACCAATTATTCATTTCTCTCGCCTTTCGCCCCCTTTTTCTTTCGCGCTCGTTCTCGCACCCTTCCCTTTTACTAGCATTTATTTCGTCCTGTCGTGTCTCGCTCGCTTTTTCTTCCCTTTCCTCCGTCTTCTACACCCTGTATTCCCTTTACCCTTCGCAGGAAGGGTAAAAGACGAAAGTCTTGGGAACGAATCGAGCTTATCGCTGGTGGCGCGAAAGGTTACGTTTTTTGGACAACGGGTGGGAGGGGGATGGACGCGTCGAAAGTACGAGAGAAGAGGGAAACAAGGTTCTAGGGGTGTACTGCGAAAGGAAACCGGCTTTCAATTACTTAGAGTGCCTTGGCTTCTCGTATTCACCCCCTTCTCTTCAACCCTTTCTCTCTCTCTCTCTCTCTCTCTCTCTCTCTCTCTCGCTCTCTCTCTCTCTTTTTCTCTCTCTCTCCCTCTCTCGTTAAAATCGCGACCATCTCGACACTGGCAGCGACCAAGCACCAGCTTTGACAACTTCTCCCTGGTCCAAGTGAAATTTTAATCAACCTCTGCCGGCCATTTTCCATCACGCTGTTGTATATATATGTATGTATGTATATTTCATCCCTGGTACACGGTCTGTCACGCAGCTGGGTGAGATAAGGGAGGAAATAAGAAAGAGGACTTTGCCTCCTGGGTAAGAAACGAAGAAAATTGTTTATCGAACCGACCCTTCTCAGCTCGCATTTCCCACCCTTCTTCTACTCAGAGATCGAGACAAACGGGGAAGTAAATATCGAATAGAAAAAAAAGCTAATTAGTAATTCAGTTCTCTCTTCCATATGGCACTCGTTTGGTTGGTATTGTCCATCGGATTTTCTCTATTCTATAAATGTATATTAGGATTGGTAACTATAGACTCAGGTCGGTGCGTATAAACGCGTGAATAATTTCCGAGTCTCACGCAGAGGGGGATGATGAAGGAGAGAGAGAGAGAGAGAGAGAGCGCAGCGGGGTAAATTCCCCGCGTGACCCTTAAGCCTCGTTTAAACAAACCGATTGCCTAAATAGGGATTAATTAAAGCGAGGGACTGATTTTGAAACAAGGGGTGATGGAGTGAGAGAGAGAGAGGGTGAGAATTTAGAGACACGCGTGATTTGCATGCAGCGGGGTGTCTCGACCCGAGTCTCTCTCTCTCTCTCTCTCTTATGGCGATGAATAACTTCAACATTTGAATACGCGTTTCGATCCATAAAAACTCGCGTCATCTCGTTTCCCGCAAAATATTCCCAAATATCGTCGTGTGAGACCTGAAAAATAAAAAATAAAAAATATTTTTTTACCGAAAATTTAATATTTCAATTTATTTGTTTTTGTTTTGTTGCTCTTGATACAAAACTGGACATTTTGATTTTAATGCGCGATGTTTCGAGTGAAAATGAAAGAATACGAATTTTTCGTATTCTTGGAGAATAATTTTGATATTTCTTGATGAATTTTGTATCGATATTCGTATAATTCGTAGCCTCGGGGGATTCGCGCGTAAAAGTTTTAAGTGGACGAATAAATGTTCGCGCTGATATCAAGGGTTGGAGTTAATTTGAAATTTGAGTTTCGAGCCCTGAGGGTCGCTTCCGTCGCCGGAGTCCGTGATTCGTGCTACATGCAGCGATCTCTCCCCCCCCCCTCTCTCACACACACACACACACACATACTCCCTGTTTCTAGAATAGTATAATAGGGACATACGCGGATTTCCGAGAGCGAGGAGATAGAGACGATGACGACGACGACGACGACCGCCATGCAAATACTCGAAGGGGTGGGTGGCGGCCCGCGGGGTCAAATTGCGGCTATGGTTATACACACGTAGGGTTGAATGCGCGCGTCTCTTCTTTCTCTCTCTCTCTCTCTCTCTCTCTCTTCGTCTCTCTCGTTCCCACTGTCTGCCTGTCTCTCTCTCTCTCTCTCTCTCCCCCTTCGTCCGTCTCTTGCCGTGTCTGAATGCGTTGTGCGAGCGAAGGGTGAGCTTTGAGCTCGCACCAAAATAGCAGCCCGGGCTTTGTACCCTTACGTTCGTCCACGTAGGTATATAAATATATATATCTGTATGCATTCGCCTCCACGCTCTTGCCACGTAAATTGCACGAATTAACGTTCGATTTGTAAATCAAATAGGAACACGTGCTTGCCCAGCAACCCCTCCAAACCCCTTAAGTCTCTCTCTCTCTCTCTCTATCTCTCATCTAGGTATATAATTTTCGTCAAGTGCCACTCGCGAGAGAAATGATTGAACGTGAACGGCACTCGAACCTTTCGAGAATACTCCTTTTTATTTTATTTTCTTTTGAATAATTATTGTTGAAAATAAGGTTTCTTTTTTCTCGTTTGTTTTCCTTTTTTTTTCTAATTATTATTATTCCCTCCGGACAAAATCTCGTCGCACTTTCGTCACTTTTTCCGTCACACGAAGAGTCGTCAGCCGACGCGTGTATAATTCCGGTCCGTGTCGATGAATAATAAAATCGGTATACGCTATATATCTCTTCTCTCTCAACGCGCGCGCCACTTCTCCCTCCTCTCGTTTCGACGCTTCTCTCATTTTTTTCCCTCGTTCTGTCTTCTGTTTTTTTTTTTCCCGTATTTTCTCGTTTTTTTCCATACTCGACCCACCCCTTTTGTACTCGCGCCGTTTAATATTCTCGGCGTGTTCTATTATTCTCTTTCGGGCGAGAGAGAGCGAGAGCTCGTTCCTCGGACACGCTCGTCTCTCTCTCTCTCTCTCTCTCTCTCTCTCTCTCTCTCTCTCTCTCTCTTTCTCTCTCTCTCTCTCTCTCCCTCTCTCTCTCTCTCTCTCTTGCACATTCTTCGACGATGTAACACGCGTCGACGCAGTCGCGTGCTAAAGCCCAGTTAAGTCACCTCGCACCGCGAAACTGGCGCAAAAATTATTTTCTCTTTTCTCTCGCGCATCTTGATGAAAAAAGCATTTCAAAATCTCTGAAAAAAACCAAAATTGATACATTTTTCACATTTCGGGCATTCACGAAGCAAAAATCTCTCCAAGCTCGCGTCATTTTCGACAACGGTAAGACAAAAAAAAAATAAAAGAAAACAGAAATATTACTCACGTTGTACCGGACGTGACGTCTTATAGAGGAACCGGAAGCGCGTTTCTTCGTGCCTCTTCCTTTCCTCTTTCCTCGTAGCGTTGTTCTCCACGACCGTATCGGAATACGAACGAATCGGTGAATAGTGAAATACACGTAGTCATGTTCCTTTTTGTTCCTCTTTTTTTTCTATTCTCGTTCGTTATTTATACAGTACTCGAGTCTCTCTCTCTTTTTCTCTTTCTCTCTCTCTCTCTTCCTCTCTCTCTCTTTCTCTCTCTCTCTTTCTGTGTTACGAATTTGAAAACTCATATGGAAAGGGTCGCGAAGAGTCGTAAGCGAACGCTTGTGTAATATACCATTTTGCTTTACGTACCTTTATACATATATATATATATTTATAAAGGAACTATATTTTACCACTGAAGAGATGGCTAGAGGTACAGAAAACACAAACACACTTTCCTGCTGAATCGCCTCCAGAATCCGTTTCGTTTCGTGCACCGTGATACGCGAGAATAAGCTAATACATAGACACACACACACACACACACATATATATATATATATATAAGCGTAGATAGGTCTTTGAAAGGGCCACGAAGTGAGTAGGGTGTTCACGCATTCAGTCGAATCTACACGCGCGTATGCGTGCTCTCAACCCCCTCTATACACTTCGAGCCATGCATGCACACACACACACACACACATATACACATATATACATATAGACAGACACGTAGAGACAGAAGAGCTTATCCTCGTTCGTGTATAGTCGTGTCAAGTGTACGACGATATTGTGCAAGCCTCTGCAGTCTCGAGAGTGGAGAGCGAGAGAAAGAGATATGCATACACGTTGCATAGAGGCAAGGCAGTCAGGCAGGAGGGTCCGTCAGAGCAGAAGAGCGCCTTATCAGCTCTTCCTCTCTCATATTCCCTCCCTCGTCCTCTCCACGCCCTTGTTCTCGTTCCTTGGCTCGTAACCCTCGCCCTATACAACCGTGTATATACGATAGAGGCCTCGAAAATGAAGCCTCTTTCCCTCGCCACGAAATCAGAAAGTCTAGAGACAAAGAGAGCGAGAGAGAGAGAGAGAGAGATGTTTCTTGTCAAACTACCTCTTTATAATTTTATCACTTTTATTTGCCGAAAGAAAATAATAAAATTTCTCATATATTTACGTTTGAAAATTATA
Source organism: Netelia virgata (assembly GCA_951802705.1). NCBI lineage: Eukaryota > Metazoa > Arthropoda > Insecta > Hymenoptera > Ichneumonidae > Netelia > Netelia virgata. Next base: position 34,628,312 of record OX637867.1, on the reverse strand, counting down.
AAAACGAGAATTTTACATCGAAAATAGCGATATTTTACGATTACGATTAGAGACGGAGATTGTTTGCGAGGGTTGATTCATCCATGCATTATGTGAACGGAAAATTAGTAACGAGGGTCGTTCTCTCGCGACTTTTCTTTAGAATTTTCGTCGTTTTGTTCCTACGAAGTTATTACTCCGGGGCGTCGATGGAAAAACACCGAGGGTCTGGCGTCACGAACGAACGAACGACGTTACTTTTCGACTTAATTCTGAAAATTTTAATATTTCGTTAATAATCCTTGTGAAAAGTGTATGTGAAAATATCGAACGGTTAACGAGGGAACCGTTTACACCGAAGGGCAAAAATTTATGGCCCCTTATGGGCCGATGGCTCACAGGCCACTCGAGAATGTAAACAGGGCCCTTTCATATTTCACCCCCGCCACCAACCCCTCCACTCTCCTCTCTTGATCCGTCTCTCTTAGCCACGACAGGAGGGTACTTTTCTCTCGAGAGTCGAGAGTAAGAGAGAGAGAGAGAGAGACGAAAGAACCGAAGAGAGAAACCTTTTTTTCTTTCTTTTTTTCGGCCATTGCCCGTTTGTGTTCGTTGGACGACCGCGAGGAGCGCACCACGGAAATATTTACGTTCTTCTGCAGGAACGACGTGCGGCCGGCAACAGCAGGAGACCAGAAACGTTGTTGGAATAATGAAAAGGCGAAAGAATGAAAGAAAAAAAGAAGAAGGGAGAGAGAGAGAGAGAAACAATAACTTTTACCATTTCGTTGCTCCCGCGAGACAATTTTTCTCTCTCGCGTCGCGTTTACGAGAAAACAAAATTTGTATTCTTTTTTTCACAAAACTGACACACCCGTTATATCGTACTTTTCGGAAACGGGCATTTGCATCATCCGAAAATGTTCGCTCTCGTGCCATTTTCGTATTCATATAATTCTCCTGTAAACGTCGAGCGAGTGAATATAATTATAATGAAAATAACGACAAAAAACAAAAGACGAAAAAGAAGAAGAATAGACGAAAGAGGGTTGAGCGCGAGGGAACGAGAACAGGTCCGAAAATAATTCGCGTTATTGCGAGAATAATTAGAAACTGGCGAAATTAACATTACGTATCGTCATAATATTCGATGAATATTTAATCGAGTCGGTCAGAGAACAGGGAAATTTTCGTTTAAATAAATGATTAATTAATTAATCATAGCGACGATAAATTGTTTACTCGGTGGCGTATGGAAAATTTTTCTGTCCCCCTCCCCACCATCGTGGCATTTTATTTTCGTTCCCGGAAGGGGAAATGCCGGTGTCCCATACCTGTTTTGTCAGTGGATGGATGTAGTTGCCTGCTGTACGATTCCACACACCAGGCTGACTACGAGTTCCTTTCCATACCTGAACAACGTGCAGAGAAAGATGGAAAATCAGGGGGCGAGAGAAAGAGAGAGAGAGAGAGAGAGGAAGATTGACGTGGGAGCGAGTGAGATGGATTAAAACATCGAGCCAACCAGGCAACAGGGTAGTTTCTCGTTTCGTAGGGCCGGAGGAGCATTAGAAATGGACGAGTGAGAGGGAGAGATTAGAGTCTAGGAGAGAAAATGTGTGTGTGTGAGAGAGAGAGAGAGAGAGAGAGAGAGAGAGAGAGAGAGAGAGAGAGAGAGAGAGAGAGAGAGAGAGAGAGAGAGAGAGAGAGAGAGAGAGAGAGAGAGAGATAGAGTTGAGCACAGTCTGGCGAGTGATCCAGCGATCCTGTGGGACACTCGACGAGAGAGAGAGAGAGAGAGAGAGAGAGAGAGAGAGAGAGAGAGAGAGAGAGAGAGAGAGAGAGAGAGAGAGAGAGAGCCTCGGGTGCATGGAGGGGGAAGAGACCGTACGAGACTAAAACGGGACGAGGGCTGCTGTTGCTGCCGACCCTCTCTCGCAGTCATCGCCACCCCTCCTGGCAACCCCGAAGGCAGTCAGTGAGAGAGACAGAGAAAATGAAAGAGAGAGAGAGAGAGACAGAGACAGAGAGAAAAGGTTCTTCGAAGGGAGCGACCCCCTTCCCCCGTACATTTTCGTTTCTATTCCAGTCGCCCTCGTGCCCCGCCACGGCCTACACACGAAAAAGGGCCACCGGGTCCCATCAGAGCGAACCGACCGACGAAAACTCTCTGACGCTTCCTTTTCTCTCTCGTACGAAATCAAAAAATCCAACAAAAAAAAAACAAAAAGAAAATGAATAAAAAAATATCAAAATCGAAACTAGACCGAAAAAAAGTCGTCGATATTTCGCATCGATAACGACAAAGTGACGGGTTTGGTTTTATCGTCGTGGTTCTCAATTCTTTTTTTTCTTTTCTTTTTATAATTATAAATCGTGTGCGATCTTCGTCGAAAAGAATGAGGTCGAGACCCGTGACATGAACTTTGAACTCGCGTCGTATCGTAGGGATGAAAATATTCCGAGGCCCGAGAAAAGTTTTATGAAGCGAACGCGCATAGATACGAGCGAAACGAAGCGACGTTCTCGTAGCGTGAGAAGGTAACGAGAAGGATCGATATTTTGTGCGAGGCTTTTCGACAATTCGAAACTCTCTCTATACGTGTGTGTGTGTGTGTGTGTACGTCTTTATGTGTACCAGAGAAGGAGAGAGAGAGAGGAGGTAATTGTGCCAGAGAAGAAAATGCTATATTCGTTCACACCGAAAATGGAGACGCGACAGCGTTAATTTATTGATTACCGGTAGAAATTAACGTTTCATCGAATTATTTTCCCTCCTTCTCTCCTTCTCTCTCTCTCTCTCTCTTTCTCTCGACGTTCGTTGGTTCGCTTACGTCGACGCCCCCCTCCCCCCACGCTTCTCTCTCTCTCTCTCTCTCTCTCACACTCTATATCTCTTCCTTCGAGCTACCCTTACTTCTTGCCTTGACTACCCGAAGCAATTATAGCAATTTTGTATATTTATATATATATATATATATCTTGCTCTCTTTCTCTCTCTCTTGCCTCGACGGGGTCATGCCGGAATTTTCATCATCGTCGTGAAACAGACGCATAAGAGCCATCGTACCGAGCTGCATTCGACTCCCGCAGCAGCCCCTGATCGGACTGTTGGCCCCTGATTTATTTTTCTTACGACCATGTTGTCGATCATCTGGAAAATTATACTGTGCAGCGGATAGTGAACAGTGCGATTATTTTTAATCACGAGTGATCGAGACGTATACGTTCATACGCGAGAACGAGGTTTTCTTTTGGTTTAATTCGTGCGCGAGGAGGACCGGAAGTGACCCGAGAATCGGATATCGTAGGGGCGAGTGAAAAATAAGGATATGATTGTTCGTCGAAGATCGTCGATTTCGCAGAGTGAGTTTTTGTCTTCGATCTCTCTTATCGTATCTCAGAGCACTGATCGTTTCACGAATTCGACAGTACGATTATTATTATTATTATTATTTTATTTTTTCAAAAGAATGGGACAAGAAACGAAAAATTGTCCTCTAAGGGTGTAAAATTCGATAAAAATTATTTCACGATATCGAGAGTCGAATTTACCCCACGGTTAATTTTTCTTTCTCGAGAGAAACAACGTTCGATGATTTTTTCGTGAGAAGTTTTTCCTTCGAAGAACCTTGGAATAATTTACGGCGGGGGAGAAGGGTTTTTGAGAAGAAAAATTATGTGAAAAATTTACAAGCATTATCGTTGTTACATTCACGAGGTCGTGTCCGAAAGTATACGACGTGTCTCTCGAGGGAAGTATACCTCGGTAATCCGCTTACCTGAAGACTGCACCAGGGGATTTATCGTACGGATATGCGACCTAAGTGTATGTGTGTGTGTGGGGATGAGATTCGTACCGAGACAATCGCGAAGACGAAGAACGAGGAAAAGGAGAAATAATCTACGTTTACAACGTGTATATACTACTGCTATAAATACTTCTGCTTCCTATATATATATATATATAGGAAGTATATATAGATATATATATAGGAAGTATATATATATATATAGCATAAGTACTTCTGTTTCGTCCACCTTCTATCGTCGTCACCTCGTGAACCGTAAACCCACTGACGTTTACTCACTGTACGGGCGTCCCCATCTTTCAATCCCACGTGGGATTTTATCACGACGAAAGTTCGCAAATCGCGACTCGAAAGATTTTTGCGCTCTCTGGAGTGAGAAGATATCCCGAAGTACAAAAGCAATTGTAAATCGTGAATGATTGATTACACCGAGGAATCTGAGTACCATAAAATCATATAAAAAATGATATTTACGCCCGAGAGACGGAGACATTTTTGTCCCTTCGAAAGCACGTCGTAAATTCTCTCTGTAAGTTTTCCACGAAAATAAAACAAAATCAAAAAAATATTATTTTATTCTCGTTTTTGAACAATCCTGGGTGTGTATGTGTGCTTTTTTTTTTTTTATCAAAATTATCCAAAGAATACATGTTTCTCGTTGGAATGTGAAAATTTGGAAAGCGTCGATTTAAAACGTGGTCGTTTTCGTGACGCGAAACAGACTCCTTGCACGTTTCCCCTTCGTGTTTTCTCGTCTCTCGTTCGCATGCTTCGAAGAGGAACCGTCACCAGGGAATTTACAGTTGGATAAGAGTGAGAGAGTGTATTACGGCTATTCTATGTCCCTGGTTAGGATCGTGAAGAGGTCTCTCACGCACATATCGTTTTTGGTCGAAGCTCGAGTATTCTCGACGAAAGTAATAAATATATATATATATATAAAGTCCTTGGTACATCGGGGCTTTAAAACTACCCTAAACCAATAAAACGGCTGCTTCCACCCGCGGTCACCTCCCCCCACCCTCTTTATCCTCGGGTTCGTTCCAAGATCTTTTAAAAAGGGCAGCTGTTCCTTCGTCTCCTCTCTCTCTCTCTTTCTCTCTCTTTATTTCTTTTTTTCCCCTCGATTTCTCAATACCACATAACCGTTTTCATCTCGCTCGCACACGTACGCGTATGTTTCTCTCGTCGTCGTTTATCTCCGACTGTGCCTTGCAGTACGGTAAGGATGAGGCTGAACGACAAAGAGAAAGACAGAGAGAGAGAGAGAGAGAGAGAGAGAGAGAGAGAGAGAGAGAGAGAGAGAGAGAGAGAGAGAGAGAGAGAGAGAGCGAGTAAGGGAGGGGTTGAAAGATGTGTAGGGGAGGGGGGTGGAGGATGTGTGGTACACAATTTGACGGATCTCGCGAGGCTCTCGCCCGCACGTGATGTTTACGAAGACGAACCTGGCAAACATTCCATATAACTCACGCATTCTTAAGAAAAAAAAAAAAAAAAGAAAGAAAGAAAGAATAAAAATGCCCAAGGGTCTTCGACGTCCATCGGTCGACGCGTTCCTTATCCTCGATCCTCTCGCTAAGGCACCATTGGTTTTTTTCTTCTTTTTTTTTTTCGAAAAACAAACCAACGAGCCCTTTCCCCCGAATTACGCTCGTGTAAATAATTCCCCCCCCCCCCCTCCCTCACCCCCTCGCCGGTGGTCTTTCGATACGTACCTTCACGGTAAAATAAACATACCGTATATATATATATATATATTATTTATTTATTTTTTTATCTTCCGCAAACTTATCTCTTTTATCAATACTGACGATTTCTCTTGGAAGGTTTTTTTTCTCTCATGAAACACGAAATAGACACGAAACGGTGAGTCTCGTTTAAATCCCGAGGATCGTAATATTTCTTAAACAACGTTTTCTTCGAAACGGGGGAAATACGACGAGCAATGGACCAAACAATCCGTCTCGATATATATCACTCTCTTGACTCGGTGGAATTTTCGTTTTTTTTTTTTTATGTAAGTTGGTGCGTAGGAAAAAAAAAGAATGAGGTGGAAATTCTGGCTCTACGGGCTTTTGATCCTCGAAAACGAGACGATTTTTCGTGATGGTCCCCGACGTTTTGTCGAGCGTGACAAGAGAAGGAGAGAGAGTGAGAGAAATAGAGAAAGAGAGGGTGAGAGAGTGAGAGAAATAGACAGAAAGAGAGAGAGAGAGAGAGAGAGAGAGTGAGACAGAAATGAGAATCTGACGCGAGGGGGTGAAACGCTCGCGAGATTCGTATCGTTCACGAGGACTTTTATTCTTCTTCTTCTTCTTCTTCTTCTTCTTCTTCTCTTCCTCCTCCTCCTCCTTCTTCTTCTCCTCGTAGTCTCTTCTTCCTCAAACGCATACCCGCACATTTATACGGTCGACGAGCCCTTATTTCTTCGTGAAAGAAAACCAAAGATACGGAAAAGGCTACGAAGCGAGAGAGGATCCAGCAACGACGAAAAAAAAAAGAATAAATAAAAGGAGAAAAAGAAGAAAAATAAAAGAAGAAGAAACGACCGAGAGAATGAGAAAATGAAAAAGAAAAAGAAGAAAGATATCTCGTACGAGAGATGCCGATCGCACGGTCGTTCCTCGTACGTGTTTTGTGTACGAACGGCGACAGAGAGAGAGAGAGAGAGAGAGAGAGAGAGAGAGAGAGAGAGAGAGAGAGAGAGATGAGAGAGAGAGAGAGAGAGAGAGAGAGAGAGAGAGAGATGAGAGAGAGAGAGAGAGAGAGAGAGAGAGAGAGAGAGAGAGAGAGAGCGAGAGAGAGAGAGAGCGAGAATGAGTCCGGTCCCCCGCGGGACGCGTTCCATCCGCCAGGCTGCGCAAACGTGTCCGTGGCTCATTTTTACGTCCATAGAGAACGAATAAAAAAAAAACAGGAAAAGTAGGAAAAAACGAAAATAAAAATATATATATCACCACCAAGAGAATCGCGAAGCGTGAAAAAGAAATAAATAATTTATCGACGATACGTGAGAGAACGAAAATTACATTTCTCGATAATTCGTTCAACTTCCGGGATCGAGAAGGACGTTTGGGACGAGAGAAGGAAGAGCGAGGGGTGGAGAAGGTTGACAATTACAAAGAAGAGAAAGAACACGAGAAAATTGCACCGTGGGGATAATTAGGAGTAAGTGGCGACTGTTTTTCATCGATACGTCGTTACGCGTGTCGTAAACACGCGTATATAGGCCTATGATGTATTCGCGCCGAGACGAATGACGATTACGCGTTTATAAACCTCGCCGTAAGCTTTCCAATTATTTCATCGATTTATTCGTATCTCTCGGTCCGATCGAAGTTGCAACCTTCGCTTTTTTATTTTATTCGTATTTAAACGCAGTGCGAAAATTCGTAGAAGTAGCTTGTGAAAAAAGTTATGGAAATTACGGTGATCAAGTTTTTTTGTTTTTTTTTTTTGAAAATCTGAAAATTGAAATTTTTTTTAATAAATTGAAATTCTTGGTGTATATCGATATATTCAGACCCTCTGGCTATCAAACTTTTGTTAACTGTTGTAAAAATGTAAAAATGACGAAAATGAAAAATTTCATATTTTTTTTGTTATTTTGGGGAACGCGAAATCGTGGAAATCGCGAAATTACAAGTTGCCGTAACTCCGGTTCTATTCGAGCGATTTTGGTTTTTTTGTAGTGTTTTAAAAACGTGAGCAGTAGACTTTGAGAATGCCGTTGGATTCGTGGGAATAGCTCAAATAGGGTAGTCGTGAGAGTAGTTTGAAAAACGTCGAAAAATATAGAAAGACGAAAAATATCAAAAATTCAATGATTCGGCTTTAAAAATCTCTGAAAAATCATTAAAAAATCGCGAAATGATGAATCCAACGGCATTTTAAAGCTTGAATAAATGCGAATGAAATGCGCCCAGAACCAATTCGCTAGACCATTTAAAAAAAAAGTAATATCCATTTTTCCTGACAAACAATTTTTTGGCAAAATAAAAAAAAAAAAATTTCAAAAAAATTCTTTTTCCGGCCTATATCTTTATATTTATGCCCCCTGACCACCAAACTTTCATTAATCATCGCAAAAATTCAAAAAATCAGAAAAACAAAATTCACCCTTTTTCCTCCAGTCTGATGAATTTTTTGCTCGGGTAAACCGCGGAATGGCCAAATCTACCCGAAGTGTCTACCCTCCGCAGTTTCCTCATGCCCTAAGTAAATGCAATACAGTCTCTAAAAATCACCCACGTACGTCCCCAAAAAGTTCGATAGGTCGAAGGAAATGCGGACAAAAAAAGGAAAAAAAAACGATAAATAAATTAAGAAAAAATATATATTAATCCACCCAGACACATATAAGTATGTAAACACGTATAATCGAGGATGAAAAGTCACAAAGCACGCGTAAACAGATACGCGTATGCAGTTACATAAATTATATATATACCTAAACGTGTAAACGTTGACGAGTTGACGCGAGGCGGATAACCATACGTAAGCTGGTTTTAATTGCCGCGAGAGCGTCGACCACGTCGAGAGTTCACTTTCTTCACTCGACTGCATATAGTGTGCAACTCCTCCGGCGAGAGAAGAATCGTGGCTCGTTCGCCTCGAGGCTTTTAACAACTCGCTATACGGGATATACGAGAAACGGATAAGGATCTACGGATCGCTGGTGCATTGAGAAAGAGAGGTAAGGAGAAAGAGAGAGAGAGAAAGAGAAAGAGAAGTATAAAGAGAGAGAGAGAGAGAGAGAGAGCAAACGCTCTCGTTCGCAATGGCAAAAGAAGAACCGTGGAAACCAGCTCGTAATATTCCATTCCAGCATCTCTCTACTTTTTTCTCCCTCTGTTAAACCTCCTCTCACCCTCATCGGTAGCGAGCCAGTCGCGTCGGCGGTCTCTCCTTCCTTTATCACTCTTCTTCGCTGCTTCTCCGGCCGGTTATTATTCTTCCGCATATTTTCCATCGGTCCTGTCGTATCACGCGGCCATCGCTCGAAAAACATCCCGCTGTATTTTGAGACAGAGAAAGAGGGTGAACGAGAGAGAGAGAGAGAGAGAAAAAAACATTGCGCAATTTACATCGTTCGCGCTCGTCCGATGTCAATTAATTTGTCGCTAAGTGGCGCGTCAACGTTAATTTACCTGAAATTAAGTTGATACGACACGGCTCGAGGGAAGAATTTTCATTGCTTCCGGTCTTATTTTTTTTGTTTGTGTATTTATATATATATATATATATTGCCAATTTTCTGGATAAGACATTATCATTGTTTCTCTATCTCTCTCTCTCTCCGCCATCTTTATTTCTATTTGCGAAGAAGTGCGTCTTTTCCGTTTATATCGTTAAAAACGTAAGGACGAACGAAGTAAACCGCGGGATTCGTGAGTAAAACCGACAGACGGTGAACGAACGAGAACTTCCCTGTTTTTGTCTCTTCCTCTCGCCTCCCTTTCGACGTCCAAACCTCCCCTGTATTTGTCCCGTTTCCTGAATTCGTTCGCGATTTCCGTAAAGCCAATTATCTCGTTATAATCGTATTTAAAATCGACCGACGAGAAACCCTCGCGGAAGTGGTCGAAAATAATATTTTGTATGTACGAAGCGAGGAGATAATAAGAGAGAGAGAGAGAGAGAGAGAGAGAGAGAGAGAGGGGAGGAGAATATTTGATGCGTTTGAATCGGGGTCGCGGACGTTTTACCGAGAAGCTAAACGATCTATTAATTTCGACCCGACGGTCGTTTCTGCGTCTCGGCCTCGTCGATGAATTTCATTCGGGGTCGAAAAATTTGTGACGAAATTTTTGCAAAGAACTGAAAAAAGAAAAATTCCAGTTTTTTCGATCTTTCTATTAATTATAAAATTTATATTTACGTTCCAAATGTTCTCGATAAAATTTTGAAAGAAACAAAAATCGTTTTTGCTCGGTTTAATACAAAAAGAAATATTAGAAAGTAGACGATAATTTTTTTTTCTTTCCTAGCAGATTTTTATTTATTATTATTAGCATTATTGTTATATTCCTCGAGGCTCGTTTTAACCCTCGCGGTCGCGACAATGAACTTGATTCCTCGCCGAGTTGCAAGAGAGAGAGAGAGAGGGAAAGAGTACCGAAAGTGAATCGAGAAAGAGTAATTCCGCCGGCAGGGGGCAGAGGGGAAAGGAGAGATACGCGGCGAACGAACTCCGAATCGCGACGTGACGCGGGGCGAAAGCACCGAAAAAGATCGAGGGGATCTCACTTCTATCTCCCTCACTCTCCCCCCCCCCCCCCCCCCCCCTCTCTCTTTCTTTCTCCCCCTCCCTCTTCCTCTGCGACGGGACATGCTCGATCGGGAGTGGGAAAGAGTAATGACACACACCGGGATTTGCGTGGGGGCCAAGCGCGATCGCCTCGACGAAAGAGAGAAAGAGCGAGAGAGAGAGAGAGACTCGTCGCGAGTTTCGGGACAAGGTTAGTGTGCCGGCCGCGCCGACACACTCGGTTTGGCAAGTGTCCGTGTGTTGAATAAGAAAGAAAAAAACAAGAATGGGCAAGAGAGAGATAGAGCGAAAGAGAAAGAAGAAGAAGGCAAGTGAAAAAAAAGGAGTCGAGTCTCGCGAGATCAACGATCCGGTATACATGTTCTACCTCCCCCTCCACACTCTTACCTCGTTCTCCATGGTCTGGAAGCTGCGAGGGAGCACGCACAAAACCGAGAGCGAATCTCTCCAGACTTCTTTTATTTTATTTTTATTTTTATTTTTATTTTATATATATATATATATATATATATATATATATATATATATATATAAAATAAGCTTATGAGATCAAGTGTCCGGTTAAAGTGGTCAAAGTGTGCAAATATAAATACCTAAGAGAAATAATAAGATATTGAAAGAAAAAAAGAAAGGGTTAAGAGATTCCTGGCTATGATGAAAGAAGCTGTCAGCGAGATCGTACAAATACTCGAGAATATTTCTCGATCGATCGCAATTTCCCAAAACACAATTTTCCTTGCGATCAGAAAGCAATTTTTTTTTTTTTTTTTTTTTTTTTTCATAAAAAAAAGTTCGTTCTTGATAAATCGAAGACGAATTTAATTAATTCGAAGGAAATCGTTACGGTGAAATGTCGAGAAGATAGAATTTTTGGTACGAGAAAAAGATCCTGCGAGATTGTCCTGTGAGCTGTGCCAAGTGGTCGAGGGCGCCGATAGTCCAAATATGAATATGAGAAGAGAGGGAACGAGATAGAGAGAAAGATATAGAAACGTAGATAAAGAGGGAGAAAGATCGCGTGTCTACTCGGCCACTGGGGTTGGCACCCCTTTTTTAGGGGTGGCGATCTCCCCTACTGTCGAAGGGTGCGATACTCATCCTCTCGTCCCTACGATCCTTCCGTCGAATCTGATCGTGTATAAAGTAGATGCCAACTGCGCATCGGAGAAAAAGAAGGAGAGAAAATCAGCGAGAGAGAGAGAGAGAAAAAAATAGAGAGAGAGAGAGAGAGAGAGAGAGCTCAGCATCCGATCGCAATATGTCCCAACGGAGACGCCCCATCGTGTCCTTCGAACATCGTTCTCTCATACCTCGCCCGCAATTTCGATCGACAAACTCCCAAGAATTTTGGATTCGTTATGGCGAAATCCTTCGTGAAATCGTTTTCGATCGTAAACCGTTATTAAAATCCAAACTATTCTCGATATATCTGTAGATATATTTCACGAAGAGATCACGACGATAAATAACTGTGATTAACTATTAACGCGACGTGCCTCCTCTCCGTCATTATCGAAGGAGGGAGGGCGGGAGGGAGGGAGAGGATTCGATCCTCTCGATGGCCGCAGGACGATCGTTTCTCGATTAAAAGTTCCGCAACGCCTCGAACGAAATAACGCACACGCAAAGATTTTTCAATCCGTTTCTCTCGGTCCGTTTCTACCCGCGAACCGTTATGTCCCGAGGAGATGAGCGACGAAAGAGGGCGAAAAAAAAGAAATAAAGAAAAGAAAAGAAAAAACGAAACGAATTTCAAGGCTTTCGAGTTCAACGTAGTAGTAGTAAAAACATACAGTGAGACGAAAGGAAGAGAGAGAGAGAGAGAGAGAGAGAGAGAGAGAGAGAGAGAGAGAGAGAGAGAGAGAGAGAACAAAACAAAATGAACGAGAAATAAGAATATGGCTTCGTAACGAATCGCGACGTTTGATGAAAAATCATCCCCTCCCCACCCAAAAAACTTCCACCTCACTGAGTAAAAGTTATCGAGCCCCGCGTACACGAGACGTCTTCTCTACGTTGCTTATTTCGATCGCATCTCTTCCTTTTTGCACGTCGCACACCGATCGCCACCGTTGGCTTCGTAGCAATTAAACCCTCGCGGTATACCTCACGGGCAAGTACGAGACCAGCTCTCCTCGGGTCATCGACCGCGAATAATCTTTGAGAAGAAAAAAGACAGAGAGAGAGAGAAAGGAGAGAGAAAAAAAAGAACGAAGAAAAAAAAAAGATATTCAAATCTTCTCGCCTAATGGTCTTTTCTCACGCGACCGATGCTTTGTGCTAAAAATTCGTTTTCTCTTTCTCCCACCTCTATCCTTCGTCTCTCGATTCTTTCAAACCGTGAAAAAAAAAAGAAAAAAGGAAAAAATTATCTCAGACGCGTTTCCTTCAAAAAAATGTAACGATTTTTTCCTATTTTTTTTTATCGATTTATCGATTCGAAAATAATCGGTAATATCGACCCTCTCGCGAAATCGCAATTATCATTACTGTTTTTTTTTTTTTCGTTTTTTAAAAATATTTCTTTTCAAATTTATTATTTATCCACAAAAACGCACAACTTCGCGAATTATTCCAGTCGCGAAACTTTTGCCTGCTATATATCGTCCTCGCAAGACTTTCCGAGAATCGAGTTCCTTCTTATTTCGCCTCTTCCTCTCTTTTCTCTTCCTATATCTTCTTTCCTCTCGCTCCCACCACCACGACCGCCTTCCTCTATATCCTACGTGTCTCTTCGTATAACAGGTTTTCACGTATTCTCTCCACTAATACCCCGTTACACGTATAAAAGTTTACGTACCACACACACACACACACACATATACATAATACCTACGTATGTGCTACGTATCCAAAGATATCACATTGGCCCCCAAGTTATATATATATATATATATATACATACATATACTTATATTTCTCTTCTCCCTCGTCCTCTTCCCCCCCCCCCCCCCCCGCCCTCCTCGTCCCATTTGTGTATTCCTAGGAGTGCTCGTACACTTGGCTCGTCTGGTTTTCACTCGATGGTGACTCTCGGCACTGTAACAGGTTACACACCTATTCGCACCCACGAACATATTATATACACACGTATATATATATCTATATATATATATATATATAGATATAATGTATAATGTATAATGTATAGGACAACGACGAGACCGACTCTCGATTTGTTTCGTTCATGGACGAGTGGGCGTTATACTAGATATGTCCTATTCTCGTATACGCATACTATTTTATAACACTATCGACACGATATTATTATATCTGTATAGATATATATATATATTAATCATGATACACGTAGGTTTCACTCTCTTTCCTCACGGAACCTTTTTCCTATCTCCGGTCGCCGACGTATATGCATAAATATAAGCTTTGAATTATGCGCGAACGTAATGCTCTACTCTACGAACCTTTCTACGTCTATTTCAACATAGTTTCGTAGATATAGTTATATATATATATAGAGAGAGAGAGAAAGAAAAGGTGTGTGTTTATAAAAAGGTTACGTCGAGCGAATGGCACGTCGTAACGGTAAATCGCTGAAAGTGAGATCTCGAGTTTTCGCGCGTGTCTGTGATTTTTCGACGTATTTTTCTCTCTCTCTCTCTCTCTGTCTCTTTCACTCGATGAATGAATCGTCGTCGATTCATTGATAGAATTTTACCGTCGAGTCATTCGTCGTCGCTAGAAAACGAGGAATTAGCCGGAGGCTGGAACGACCGAGTTGTTTCCAGTCGATATGGTTTTCCTTGAAAAATTTCTTTGGCAAGATTCGTTTTATTTTATTTTATTTAAAATAATGTTGCATTTAAAATTGTGTATGTGGGTGTGTTTTTTTATTATTTAGATTCATTTCCGTTGTAATGTCCGTTATCGATTCTCTATTCGACACACGTGCCATCTCGGATACGTCACACACACACGGGCCGAGTATAAGTCACTCGGGCTCGTACGACAGGAAGCGTTAAGTCTTGTCTCGACGAAAATTCCCGTTATAACCCAACGCTCACGTTTCTAGGGATCGATCAATCGGTGTATCAACGTCCTGACGGCCGATGACTTTTCTCCCTTCTCTCTCTCTCTCTCTCTCTCTCTCTCTCTCTCTCTCTCTCTCTCTCTCTCTCTCTTTCTCTCTCTCTCTCTTTCTCTCTCTTTCTCTTTCTAGCTCAGAGCTGACACACGAGTGATTCACACTTTTCATTCCCGTCTCGTATCCGTCATCATTCGTTGAAAATCACGACGATAATCGAATAGGTGAGATTCTTTATTCACGGAAAGAACGTCGCGAGGACACGTCGGACCCCAGAAAAAGAGATCAGGATTTTCAGTCCCGAGGGCTTTTTCCCCTGTCCTCCCTCACCCGCACGAATGTTACGAGAAAATTAAATTGTATTTCGACGTGAAATAGAATTTATCATCCCTCTCTTTATCCCCTTCGTCCCTTACGCTTCGTCAATCGACGACACCCTTGTCGAATAGGCGAACGAAAAAATCGGCTCGATCCACGAATTTCGCGAACGTACTTTTATTACAAATTTTCAACCCCTTACCCCCGATCGATCATCGCTACGTCGAGGAAATTTTTCAATTCAAACAACAAAAAGAAAAACAGTTACTTTCATTTTGTGTTTCTCTCGTTTCGATATTTTGTATTTTTTTTTCTCAATTTTGTTCAACTCCCATAAGCAATATTTTCCCCCCTTAACCCTGAGTGAGAAAAAATGAATGCGTAAAAAAATGTCACGTGTTGTATGTAACACGTGAGACTTTTTTTCCATGGGATCGAAGATGCGAGAAAAATTTTCTCCCGCCTCGGAATTCGAGAGCAAGAAAAAAAAGAGATGATGCTGCAAGGGGCTGCCAATCAGTCATCTGGCCCGACCGATATGTACAGTACGTATTACGTACGAAGAGGGGTGGCTTATACGGTATTTTCTTTTTCCTTTTTTTTCTCTCGAACCACGCGGTGCCTTCGCAGCCAAAGGCTTTCGTCACCGTCGGCTGATCCCTTTGGGCGCACGAGTGCTCGTCGCGTCGTTTCCAAAGAGACATATATATATATATAGAGAGAGAGAAAGGGAGAGGGGGGCGGTAGTCTCTCGATTCCTGATCCGGGGTCCTCGCATCACCGACGTATATTGGATTAAGTTTCACGGGCATATTGTCGCGCGTAGACATAAAAATGCCTGTCGCGAAAAAATCGTGAGAGAAACCTGGTAAAAGGGGATGAGGTGGGGAAAATGAGAAGACCAAGTCGCAAGGGGGTGCGAAGGAACGAATTCGATTTTCGTTCTTTCCCAGGACGAAGTCACATCGTCAAGACCCACAAGCTATCGAATTAATTTTACTTATCTTTTTATCAAAAAACATCTGATTTATTAAAAAATTTGAAATAATAAAAAAAAAATTAATTATTTTTTGGGGTTGGAGGAAAAAATCTGCACAAATTATTGTGATAAGAGGGAGATAAAGCTGGCTGGCTCGAGTCTCGATGGCGATAACGAGCCGGCGCTTTAATTTTGTTAATCAAATCGCTAAAAGCACGTTGCGAAACGTTAATGACTCGGCTCGCGCACCTCCTGCGTATACACGCTGTTTTTTTTGTAAATTACTCTTTACCGATATTTTTCGTTTATTTACTTTTTCTCGTATAACACGCTCGATTATAATCGTAAAATGTCACCGGGTGTGTCGCGGCTGCCGAGTGGTTACGCTCGCCGATGGTTCTTCGGCATCGACCCGAACGCCACAATTTTTTCAACCCCCTGACGTAACAAATTTTTGTATTCGAACCGCGTCGTTTTTTCTCGTTATCAATTTTCCCCCGTTATCAACGACGCGATGATAATTAAAACCCATGGGCGATGTTTACACTTCTTTTTTTTCCCTTCCTATTATATCCATGAATTTATCGAGCTCGAGAAAAGGGGCAGGCAAAGAGTGTATAACGTGAAAAAAAACTCACCCCTAAAGTACGATTATTTATGTTGAAAATAAAACAAAAAATAAAAAGATCCCGTCGTCGGAAATTCGAACGATGGTGTACGCGTCCTTTTCCCCGAACGACCGATGTCCAGTGCGCGATAGCTATACGTCGCAGTTGGTCGCAGCCACCCTTCTGGAAATGGTCCTCCCTCCTGGCTTCGATGGGGTCGCAACCCCTTCGCGTCGCGTGCTCCATCGAACGCTCGGAAATTGTGCGAAGGGACGAAACCGGTCGCGCCGCTCGGGTTACAAGGGCGCAGCGAGGCTGACGATGAAGGAGGGATGCTCGAGGGGTAGGGGGTAGGATTGTCGTTCAGAGGGGTGGTTAGCTGCCATTCCGCGTTCGCGTGACCGAGACGAGTAGCCATAGGTCAGTTAAGGGGACGCCGACTCGTCCGTGGCGAATGCATCGGTGGCACATAGAGAGAGAGAGAGAGAGCAATGGAGGGGGGGAGGGGTTGTCCTTCGCTCCCTTAAAAACAACCTCCCGTGGCAAGGATTCGTGTCATGCTTATTACAATCTGCCTACTCGATCTCACCTACAGACGATCGTGCGCATTCCACGATTTTTTTTATATTTTTACGACCCTTTGCGAAGAGGGGTTGTGAAACTAGAATTTTAAGGGTTGTCGCGAACGCGTTTTCATCCTTTGGCGTCTTTCGCGACGAGAGACAAAGGGAGGACGAACGTTCTTTGAAAATTCGAAGTTTTCTTTTTGGGACGATTTTGTTTTCTTCGTCGACGCTTTTAAAAGTTAACTTTTAGGGGAGGAAAAAAAACGAAGAATTGAAAATCGAGCGTCAGGGGTCGTGCGAATATATATATAGAGATTTTTTCGACGTGATTGATGGGAATCGACCGGTGGTGTTCGCCCGATGCTCGTCGGAAAAAAGGGAGGACACGACGAGGCAAAATCGAGCCGCGCGTTTTTTCTTTTTTTTTTCCTTTTCCTAGGGACAAAGGCGAAAAGCTCTCTCGCCGGGGTTTCCTCTCTCTGTCTCTCTCTCTCTCTCTCTCTCTCTCTCTCTCTCTCTCTGTCGTCGTCGTAGTCGCGAGCGCGAGAGTATCCAGGGAAAAAAGGGCGTTGCGGGAAAAAAAAATCGAGAATGGTTTCCCTGTTTCGCGCACGTGGGTCGATCGAGGGTCGTGCGAGAGCCCTTTCCGTCTCTCTTTCTCTGTCTCTCTCTCTCTCTCTCTCTTTCTCTCCCAGCCTTCATCCATGGGCGTAAAGGTAATGGGAAAAAAGTACTCGAAAAAAAAAAGAAAATCGGTCCACGAACGGGGCTCGATGTACAAGAGAGAAAAAGAACCGGAAGTACGTTCGCCGCGTCGAGTTTTCCGAGCGAAACGAACGACTTCCTGATAAATCTTCGCGCGTCTAAATCGTCGTAAAAAAAAAACGAAAAAAACAAAGGACAAATTTTATTTCTTCTTTATATTTCAAAATTCCAACTTTCTCTTCATTCATCCCCCGATATTTGCATTTTTTATTCCCAGCTATATTTTCAACCCCTCCCCATCCCCGAAACAAAAATAACGTTGCATCGCCGACATTAAAAACTCACCTTTAGTCACATTTTTGTTCTGTTTTTTGTTTTCTCTCTCTTCATCCTTTAATTTCTTCGTATCTTCACACGCATTCTTTTCACCCCGTTCCTACCCTCGCGTGTCTCTTTCCGCGAGCATTTATTTTCTCTCTTCTCTCTGCGCTTTTTTTTATACCTCGACGTACTCGTGTACGCGTAATGGGAATATTAATGGAGCGTGCGGGGTAGCGAAGGACTATTTGTAGGAAACGAGGGGTGTCTGCGCATTATGCTCATCTCTCTTTCTCTCTCTCTCTCTCTCTCTCTCTTTCTCTCACTTTCTCACCCTGCGAAAGTGCCTCTCGCGGTGTCGCGCGAAAATAAAGTCCCTAGAGCTTTCCCTCGTCGCTCTTTGCTCTCTCCTCTCCATCTTTCTCTCTTTCCCTCTCTCTCTCTCTCCCTCTCTATGTCGAAATTAGGGGTGGCCCGAGTGTCGCTTCCAGGAATATTATTAGAAGGCAAAGTTTTCGTTTGTCCCCCGAACCGCAATAGCGACCCCCTCCCTCTCCTTTTCACCCTTCTTGCGTTGTCTCGAATCGAGACACTTCGTACGAAAATTCGTACGTACAGCCTCTTGCGTAACTACCCTTACATATCTATAAATATACGAGGGTAGTTATTATTAGGACGTAGGAAGGGTAGGAAGGAAGGTTTCACAACAAAGTTCTCGGGACTCGCGTTCGACGATAGACCGAGTACGCGATACCGTAATTTCCGTTTTCATTCGTCGTTACACGCATCGGGGAACGACGAAGAACGAGAAACGTTGTACCGAGTCGACGACGATCCATAACCAGCTCAACGATACTCCACTTGAGTTATAATTTTAGCCACGAACCCCTCCTTCCCCTCCTCCTCCTACTTGTCCTCCTCATCCCCCTGCCCTACGTTATTTGTATCAACGTCCTCGTCTTTTCGACTCTCTCTATCTCTCTCTCCCCCTCTCTTCATATTTATCTCTCTCTCTCTCTCTTTACTATGCTATAACGTACGCAAAATATTCGTCCGACTCGTCGACTTTGTCTGTATTGTACCTAATTCCGTAATATCGCCGAAACTGTAAATAATCGAGACGAGAATAACGTCCGATTTATTTTCGCACACTTTTCATATATTTTTAATTATTATTTCTTTATTAATTGATAAAAATAATATTGAAATAGATCATTTGTTCGTTTCATTGAAATTTCGTTCCGTTTTGTTCCATTAGAAAATGTGAAGTATACGAATAATGAATCAAACAAAATAGATACAAAATTGTTACTAGGTTGAGGAGAAGACGAAGAGGGGTTGAGAGTCCGAGGCGCGTAGGAATAGCTTCTCGGGTATTTGGGTGAAGAAGCGAGCATCGGTCGAATTTCCGCGAGTCTGCGACGACCGCGAGAGAGAGATGAGAGAAACGAGGGCAAAAGGAAAAGAAAAAAAGAGTGCAAGGGTTTTTGGCCGTTGAGGATAGGATTAGAGTCTCGGGTTTGTAGGTATGCGGTGGTAAATCGCGAAGGTAGTGGAAGATATACAGTCTCGTTGCGAAGGTAGTCGTCTTTCGGAGAGAGAAATTCTCTCTTCTCTCTCTCTCTCTCTCTTTTCTCAAAGACGAAGCGAAGAAAGAAGAAGAAGAAAAAGAAAAAGAAAAAAAAGGAAAAATTTCTCCCTCCCCCATTCCCTCTGACTCACTCTCGTCCGTCGGCGAGGAGGCGAAAGGCACTCGTCGTTATCTTCTTCATCCTCTCGCGCCGTCTCTCGTCTCTCGTCGTCGTCGTCGTCGTCGCTATTCCAAAAGTTCTCTCATTCAACCATCCGACTAAGTAAGAAAGAAATAAAGAAGCAAGAAAAACGAAATAAAACAAAAAACCACAAAATGTCGTGTAAAAAGAAAAAGAAAAACTTGTCGTCGTCGAGAAACTTTGAAAATAATGAAAACCACGGCAAAAGCCGTGCGGGAAAAATATAGCGATGAGTGCAACTCGCGCGAGTGTGTAATAACACTTTAAGCTCGACGGTGTTGAAGTACGACGTGAGAGACGAATCGTAATAACGCCGCGTGTGCTTACGATGAACAGTGACAAAGAGACGAAGAGGAGACGCGTAGTAGGAAAGAGGGAAGATAGCGGGACGTAGAGATAGAGAGGATGAAACGACGATTATAGCGCGAGTTCGTAAATCCCTCCCCCCTATACACATGTTTAGTGATACATTTTTACGTACCTTGGTCTACTGTCTGTATAGCGGGATGTATAAATGCCCGCGTGTTTGACGATACTACTCTACGGGAAAAGCCTACGTTGCAAGCAAACTATCCGTCCCCGGTCGTCACGTACGAGGTACGCTTCGGCTATGTACGATACACGAGTAGTACACTGTTGTACATATATGAGGGAGTGAAAGAGAGAGAGAGAGAGAGAGAGAGAGAGAGAGAGAGAGGACTAGGATATACGTGGTGTTCACGTATCAGAGAAACGTATCGTCGTTGGGAGGTATACATATATACCGTAATGTCACATAGGCGTGAATAATGCAGGCCATTCTTGGTTCTTCCTCTCGTTCGCTCACTCTCCCTGTCTCTGTCGCTCTTTAGATCTCTTTCCTTTCACTTTGTTTCTATCTGGATATATACTGTGACCGTGTTATATATATATATATATATATATATATATATATATATATATAGAGAGAGAGAGAGAGAGAGAGAGAGAGAGAGAGAAATATAATGGTTATAAATAATTAAATATGTGGATATTTATAAATATTTATACATTAAAAATATATAAATTGAACGTAATGAAGACATATAAATATATAGTTTAATTACGTAAATTACAAAAAAAAAACACAATTTTCTCGTGCATTTACTCGAAATAATACACTTTCACCGTCCCTCCGTCCCGTCTCTTTCCTCCGCAACCCCTCGATCTTATCCTTTGAGCCAAAGTCGATAACGGATCTCGAAATAAAAAGCTCGTTTAATAATTCAGCATATCCTGAAATATTTATTTTCCCGCGTGACCCAAGTTTCCTCCACCCCACCCCCCCCTCTCTCTCTCTCTCACACTCTTTTTTGTCTTTTTTATAGTATAGCTTTTTCCACTTACCAATACCACGTCGTCGCCAAACGACGTATCGCCACGAGAACGAAAGAGTCAAACAGAATGAAATAGAGAGAGAGAGAGAGAGAGAAAAAAAGAGACAGAGACGAGGCAAATGCCCACGAGAGCTCGAATTCTCGATTCGCTTTTATCACGAATCGTGAGCGCATCACGGAGACACGCTTTACCACGACTCCCCGTGTAATCTTGATCCGGTGGGACTTTCGGGTCAGTGATCTTCCTTCCTCACCTTCTCTTCTACCCCTTCGACACCCCCACCTCCCTCTCCAACGTCCCTATATCCTCTTACTCCTCTCTCTCTCTCACTATATATTTATGTACATAAGGGTTGTTGTACTTATGTATATATATATATATATATATATATGTATATATGTGCAAATGACTATATACAAGGGTCTGTGTGACCCCGAGAATTATATGCGTATAGGCGAGTATATAGACACGTCGACCGTGTAACTATATCGATTTTCGTCCTAGCGGGGGTGAACGACAGGGGGGTGGAACGTTGAGGAGGGTTGGTTGGTTGGTTTCCATCAGCAGCGTGCCAGGTTGCACCGCATGCCTCCGATTATCGAGGTCCGTGGCCTGTTAACAACCCCTCGATTTCATCCCCTTCCTCTTCATGTTTCGACGATTTTGGCCGCAACTCGGTATGCGTCAAAATCGAAACGAGCCGGATGATCACAAGAAAATCATGATTAATATCCAGAAGCAATTTCTCCTTGGGTTCTGGGAAGAAGAAGAAAAAAAACTATTGAAATTGCGATCGAATTTGTGCAACGAGAAATCAATCGAGACGGGACGAGGGTGATTCAAGCCCGAGGGTAGTTTTTGTCGGGAGGAATAGAATTCTCGTGTTTTTTTTTGTTTCCTTCGAGGGAAAAAAACGAGATGGCTCGACGAAACGGGGTTTTTAGGACCCTTCGTCCTGCGTCAAGGATCGAGGACTCGCCTTGCGTTATATTCTTTAACCGCGTACTTAGAGCCAGTTCGAGGGATCTCTTTGAGAACGAGGGACGCGAGAAATAATAAATAGGGCGATAAGGAATTCTCTCAGTGTCGAAAAATAGTCGTTACTTCGGTGTTTTTTTTTTTTTTTTTTGTCCCCGAGATCGAGAAATTTTCCCGTCGTCGAAGCTCAGCCTGATTTCTCGTAATCTCGAGGAAATTCTCAAGTGCGGAAGGGACGTAAAGAAGCCCCGGAGGCTCGTCGTCTCTTCCCGTTGAGTTACTTCTGTCGCTCGAGTCCCTCGGGGAAACGACGGAGCCAAAACGCTCTCGTCCGTGCTCTTCTCCTCTCTCTTCTTCCTACCACCCTCGATTGCCAATGTCTGACCCTGTAATTAGGTTTGCGCTGTCAGTAATACCATTACCCCGGTAAGCATGCAATTTCCCCTCCATCGCCCTTCGACGGTATTAGTACCACTTTGATGCTCGCTCCTTCTTCCTCTTCACCAACACGTGACTACTCTCATTACTTTGTTTTTTTTTCTCATGACAGAGCGACCTAGGAAGAAATTCTGATAGAAAAATTGAAATATCGAAGATCCTGTCAATTTTTGGGCGACCGCGATTTAAATAACATTTTTTTTAATTTATGAGTCTGCGACGACAATTTCTAATATGTTGATGAATTTAAAAAAACACTACGAATTTAATGGTATTTCATTTTTCAACGAACCTGACCTAAACATCATTTTTTACTTTGTGAATCGGCGAGAATAATGTCTAATATTGGGAAGAATTACAAAAACAATTTCTACGAATCTAATGGTATTTCATTTTTTAATGAACGCGACCTAAACATCATTTTTTACTTTGCGAATCTGTGAGAATGATTTCGAATATTTTTAAGAATTAGAAAAACGAAATTTCTACGACTCGAATGGTATTTTATTGTTGAACGAACGTGACCTAAACATAATTCGTTTACTTTATGAATCAGCGAGAATAATTTGTAATATTGTAAAGAATTAGAAAAAAAAAACATCTGATTTTAATGGTATTTGAATTTCTAATGTTACAGTGGTGTGGCAATATCCTGCGGTGACTGCAGTAGCAGCGGTACGAGCGACATAACAGAGCCAGGCTCGCCTTGCAGTACGAGCAGCGACGAGGGTGTAGCGATACGTGGCACAGCACCGAGTCCTTTGCCTACTTTGCTCAAGCTGGCGCCTACGACGCCACCGTCGCACAGCGGGACCAGGCCTCAGTGGCCCTGGACCCCACCTCTCGCCGCGACCGCCTGTTCGGCATACAAGAGACTCAAGGGTGAACCGGAAGTTGGCACACTGCCGAAGGCTGGTGCTACCGATCCAACGGCACGAAGTTGTGCCGCTGGTGGTGTCAAGCAGCAGTCCCAACAGCAGCAATCAGCTTCCGCCAAGAGCAATCATCATCATCATCATCATCACGATCACGAGTCGCAGGGCAAGATCACCGAGTACTTCAAGACGCAGATCAAGCCTCAGCAACCGAAGGTACGTTTATCGAATCGTTATTCACAATTTCCCCTAGAAACGATCGTTTCAATAATCTCGAACGTACGATTAATCTTTGTCTCTTTTTATGTTTCATGTTGACTCGTCGCAGCTGAAGAAAACTTCGACCGAGATGTCGTTGCTCGTGGCGAAAAGTTCACCCGAATTTCGTCGTCCACCGACGGTACAAAGAAACAAGGGAGGCCTAGCGAAGTATCTCGGTGTCGTATTGCCAAATGGTAGAACGAGCCACGATCGAGAAGTCAGAACGATGACGATATCACCGCCACCGATGAAAAAACAGTCGACGGTAGTGCCACGCAACGTCAGCTCGAAAATGGACAAGAAGCTATGCTCGAAAGTTCTCTCGGGTTTGCCGATACCGAGCGACGTACTCTCCAGTATTCCTGGCTGTAAGATATCCTCGCTGAGACTCGTAGGCGAAGCGAGTCCAAAGCCTAGCGGTGGATCTCCTCCAGCTACGCCAACGGCGGCGTTATTGTGCGAGCCCGTTGAGATCGACTTTAGCGACGTTTCACCCGCAAAACCAACCGTCAACGAGAACAACAATCTGACGAACGGATGCACGAATTTACGTCAAATTACCGTCGGACTTCAGGAACATCCGTTGACGAGGTTGTCGTCGGGTTTACTCGATAAGAGAGAACGCAAGGAAGAACCGACGACGGTACGAGCCGAGGACGACGACGAGGACGAGGAGGAGGAAGACGACTCGAGAAGCGGACAATCCAAAGCACCGAGCTCACCGATTCTATCCGCGCCCACCACCATTAGATTTCCGGCCAGAGCGCCGGAGAAGAAAGGCTCGCGGGGCACCGACAGTGGAATTTGTCAGTGGGACAAGTGCGAGGTCACGTTCGAGTGCAGTGGAGCTTTGCTCGAACACCTGCAGGTTTGTAAAACTAGAAATAATTCTTATAAAGAGTCACTTCGACGGACTTTTTGTTTCATTTTTATTTCTGTAACTCGAAGCTCGTAAATTAAACCCTTTTAAAATTGTAGGCGGCCCACATAAACACGCAACAAGGAGGTGACAACTTCGTGTGCCATTGGCAAGGCTGCAAGGTTCAAGGAAGAACATCGTGTTCGAGACGATGGCTGGAGAGGCACGTACTTTCGCACGGAGGGAACAAACCATTCAGATGCATCGTCGACGGATGCGGCAGTAGATTCAGTTCACAGGTACACCGAGTCCTAAATTATTCCAACTGCACAACACTAGCAGCTGTGATTCAACACAGTTATTACTACTAGAAACTACGAGAGCAATTTTAACGGGTACACGCCCTTATCCGTTTCTCTCCCGTCAAAGCCGTATGAACATCACGTTCTCAGACGGAAGTACGTGCTCCGGGGACAACCCAGAGCCACATCCCGATGTAGTGCTATTTTTTTTTTTTCGATTCCCTTCGCACTTACCTTCGTTTAGTGAAACACATTCTCAACCTACTGGCAAATCGGTACATCAGGCCCCATCTCCTCGACTCGTCTTCCGTTCATTCATCGTCAAGTGTTCGTATCGTTGTTTTCCATTCGTGAAAAAAAAAATACGTCTTCTTCGATTTATCGCTTCTCACGATGGCATCGATATCTCGTCGCATCTTCTTCATCTTCGAACTTCGCAATGTCCCAAATAATCCTTACTAATCGATGTATTTTCTCCAACTGTCGTTGTTTACTTCGCACTCGATCGTTCCTCTTCTTCGGCTTACCCCTAATTCTCGTATCTTTTCGGCGTTGATATTTATGGATCCTTGGTAATGTATTTTACGTTTCCGATGGCCAAGAAAAATGTCTACTCACCGGCCATCTGCGTGTCGGTCAAGAGCAAAAGAGCAATCGTTGGACATTTCTTGTACTTTTTTTTCTCTTCTGATCGCAAGCGCAAAATCGTTTCTCGACCTGGTTCTCAATATCATGGGCGTCAAGGGATTTTTACGTTTCTCTTGTCTCGACGCCGTCGCCCAGTGCTGTATTTTTTGTTTTTTTTTCGTCACGATGAAATTTCGGTTCGGCTCGCGTTGATTTAGATACGCCTCGAGCCTATTTATAACGACCGAGGTTGACGGAAAATTGATCGATGATCGGTGAAATCGTAGCGATTCGTAATGGACTTAGGAATTAGGCAGACTAATATAAACTGAGGGCATTTTCCAGTGATACCTGCATCTCGTTACGCGGATTTTAATTCTTCTGTTTCGAAAATAATGAAACAAGATAATCGTAGATTCTGGCCAAACGGCTCGTTTTCTCAAGGTCACTGGAATAGGCTTAACTGGAAGATGCCCCAAATCTCTTTCCTAACCTTATCTATCTTTTAACTTTTAGACGGCTTTGGAGAGACACGTTAATAGCCACTTCAACCAGCCTGAAACGAGCAGTAGCAGCGGTAGACGTAGTTGCGAAAGTGGCGGCAAACTCGTCAGAAGAAACGGCAAGAAGCTGAGGTATCGGAGGCAACCGTGGTCAGGTGAGAAAATTTCCCGTACACGAGTGATTCACGGCTTTGGATTATCGGAGATAAAGAAAATTAAACTATCCGTTTTCTTTCGTACAGCGAGGTTGTTCGATTACATCGATACCGGCGTTATGGAAGGCCTACAGCACCGATTGCTCGAATTGGCGAAAACGAGAACGCAGGGTAGATTGGCTGAGACCCCCGGAAACTCAATGGCCTTAACTAGTCAAGTAAGTTGACGAATAATAAGCGTTACGATCTATAATTATTCTGCGTCGTTTCACATTTTTCTATACTAAATAATTTTTGTGTAATTCTGTTGAAGGTTTTAGCACGAAGAATAGAACCAGACGGAAAGGCGAAGGTGCTGTTACGGTGGTATCCTCAAGATATGTAAGTTTGTGCAAGATTCGTTTCTACACGAGATTTTACGATCGAGCAACGTCGACATTGACTAATGGACGGAAAAAAAAATGTTTCTCTTGGTTACAGCGCACCGGACGAGTGGGTTTTAGAAACCGAAGTACAAAGCACGAAGCACATAGGGATTCGTGACGCCGCGACAAAGTCGGTGGACGAAGTTAGTTTGGTCCTCTATCCAGCTGTGAACGGTGGGACGCCACCTCAGACGCGAACGAAACAACGTCGAAAGCCATTGAAAAATTCGTGATGGTGCGGGGATAATTCTCGCATTACGCAACAATCGTAAAAGAGAGGAACAGAACAAAAATTGTGCTGGGTGACGGGAGTCCCAACGACTAGAGTAAATATTTTCCGGGCCGTGTGGGAGATTACGGGGGAAGACGGAAAGCGAATTGAGTTAACGAGAGAAGAAGAAGAAGAAGAAGAAGAAGAAGAAGAAATCACGACTACGGTAAAGAAGTTGTTTCGCCATTCGAAGAATCCACCACTCGTGACTCTCGAGGAGTAAAAAAAACGTCGGAGTTCAACGGCGCTAAAAACCATCGTCCGGGACCGAAGAGCGGATCGTAATAAAGAGGATGCGAGCGATCATCGCGACGGGAAGATAAAAGAAAAATAATTTCATCAAGGACTACATACCATACTCACAATCTGAAGATCTGCCGCCGCTTAGGACATGCGAATTAACGTGCGAACAACGCGCCCGAAATATTCCTAATTTATTTAGCCTAATGTCGTTTGCCTAAGCGGTAGATCGAACGCGGGGGGGGAAAAATCACAATCGTAACTCCTATCGAGAGGATATCTCCTCCTTGTCTGTGATTCGACGAGGATCGTCGTTTACTCGGACCTCGAAAAATGCTGAACCGGAAGAGTCGGATACGACCTATAAAAAAATAAAGAAACATGAACAAACAAAAATAAGAAGTGCCTCACCGTTGGATCGTAGAGTTTGCTGACTTGGCTTGACACGAAATATTGATACGGAAATAGTCTCGAGATGATTTATAAGTAGCACGTATATGACAACAGGAAGCGATAGCGCGGGACGGGGAAAGATCATCGCGAATGCACAAAGAATGATTTGAAAAGTACATATTACGACAAGATGGATTATACAAAACAAAAAACACAAAAAAACGAAATAATACGAAGAAGAAAAAAAAAGCTGAAGAAGAAGCAAGAGATTACGAGATCTGTATAAAAGATCGACCGATGTCTAATTACCTGTTAAGTGTTAGCTAACGATAATAAGGAAACAAAACATACAAACAAACAAAAATAATCACTCTGGTGGCCTTAGAAATCATTTAATATCTGAAACATCGGTCCTGTGGACTCTTTCGGTTCTAGAGGTCTCCGAGAAACGACGAACATAAAAGAATAAAGAACAAATAATAAAAATATAAAGAAGAAAAAAGAAAAAAAACAATAACAACACGACACACGTTAACACAGTACGATGGGCTAGTTGAAAAGAAAGAGAAAAAAAGAGAAGGATAGGACAAACAGCTTCGGCCGGACCAAATTTCTCCGTATGAGGTTGACAGTCTCGAGACCGACGAGAAGACGCTCCCCGAAAATCGTTGACGATCGTATTCCGAATCTTTCCTTTCATCTATCGAGAGTTTGATCTTCTTTGCAGATTAGATCGGTAAAAATACGTTTAGTCAAATTTTTTCAATATCGATTTCATTCCATTTGTCCACAATTGACAGAACGAACGTACGTACAAAAGACGGTCCAATAACTTATCTCCAAATATCGCCTCGCAGCAAATCTCGCGTCGCATTTCTGTCTTATCTAATCTAATCGAATCTAACCGAGACGATTATTTCAAATAAGATTTTAATTAAACACATTTTTGTACAATTCTTTCCCCATTAGCTTGTTCGCACAGACGAGTCTTAAAACCACATTCTCGTGATTTCTTTATCGTTAATCGAGCCACGCGATAAGACCGAACGAGCTGTCATCCTCAAAAGGTGCAAAATAGAAAGGCTGTGTGTGTGTGGGTGTGTGTGTTTCTTTTTCTTCAACACGCTTCGTGCCAGAATTGCTGTACAGAAGACGCAGGGAAATATAGGCAATGTCGTGTATGTGTGTGTGAGTGAAAGAGGAAGAGAGAAAGACGAGAAGGTATAGGAAACGTGCGAAACGATGGATAATCGGAGATCGCTGTTGACAAGAACGTGACCAGACGCCGAACTTTCACGTGAAATAACAAAAAGAACGAAAGAAAAACATAATATCGCGAACCGCAATGTAAGAAAGAATGAAAGAAAGAAAATAAAAACCTAAAATATCTTCTCTTGTACATTCAAGGCGCCCGTCCACGTTCTTGAACGCGATAAGTTGTATAGAGGTAGGCCGTAAGAATAAATCTTATTTGTAAATTGTAACAAACGAAAGAGTGCTGGAATTCGAGGGAAGAGAGAGAGAGAGAGAGAGCGAAGAAACAGCTGCGAAAAGTGTGAATGTTGAGAGATAAGAGCGATGAATGGAAGTATGATTGATACTTCGACGATTTATGTCGGCGTCGAGGATGTTTTGTAGTTAAAAAAGCGAGATGCTGGAAAGAGAGAGAGAGAGAGTGACAAAAACATATAAAAAAACAGACATACAACACACCAGCTAAGGAACACTGCCAATACGTTGTAACTAAGAGTTCATATAGGCTATAAGTGAAAGGATAACGATTAACTATTAATTAATTGTAACGAAAACGAACCGTATAACCATGTAGATTTTTAATTACATCGCGTCGGATACTCGCAGCCAATTTTATATTAGCTATATATATATAAATATATATATATAATACATATATATATATATGTATCTATATATAAATACATAAATCGCGAACAGGGCGCAAGGCAATCTTCGCGATTTCGTTTTTTTTTTTCTTTTTTTTCTATCCCGGCAGGAAATATTTGAGCGGTTCGAGTATTTCGCACGTGAGTCGGACACCGAACCCGCCGACGAGAGAACAAAAAAAAAATTGTAAATAGTTAGACAAATTATTATTGCTCGCGCCGTTTTCACTACGTAAAATCGTATTTCAGAGTTTTCTTTTTTTTAGTAACGCGTCCGCGAGCCAATCGGGTGATCCCTTTTTCTTCTTCTTCTCTCCTCCGTTAACGACGAAATTAACGACACAAGCGATCGATGTTTTTTTTGTGTTTTTCCTCGTTCTCGTAAGAACAAAACGCGCACAATACGGAATCGGAACGAAGAATCGCGATTTATTAACGTCGACTAAATTTAATGGATGAAAAAAACATTGGAGAATAATCGACGGTGGAATTTTTCACACGAATCGAGGGGGAAAAATAAGATAAATCTCGTCACTGCCAAAATGAAAAGAACACTGCCGGTTTAAACGATTTTTTGCGTTTGTTTCGTTCGTGTTTCGTAGCGTCGTGTGGTTCAAAAGGGGAAATTTTTCTACCGTGTCGTTTTTAATGTTTTTATTTAACACGTTCCAAAAAAAAGTTGGTCGTTTCGCTCCCTCTCGCGTTGTCGAACGCTCGTTTGCCGTCAGGCTAGATAAATCGGTTCTCATTCCATTATACAATTTTCGATTTCATGCGATTTTTTTCTCACGATTTTTTTGTTTGTTTAATGTTAATCAAACATCTCGAATTAAATTGCGAGTTCGTTGATTCGTAGCTCCGTGGCTCAGAGGTTGAAAAACAAACGAAACAACAACAAAAAACAACAACAACACAGATAGCGTTAAAACTGCCAATGGATCTCTCCGAGCGACTTTTTCCCCGTGGGAGATCTAGTTTAATTATATAAATCGAGAAAAGGAACACTGCCAATGTAAACGCGAAATGCGTCTCTCGAACAAAGTGATAACACTGTGTGGAAAAAAAAGAAGTAAATTGGATGCTGAAAGAGCGACGGGGGGTGTTCAAGTGACAAGATGTAATCGAATGCATTTTTGGGTTTCTTTAGAGGATTCTTAGAGACCGATTAATTTCGTGAAAGTTGTCGATTTTGTCATTCGCATCGCTTTAGTGCCATACGAATATCGCGTTCTTTTTGCGTTCTCTCTTTTTTTTCTTTCGCTTGATAAAGCTCCTGGCTTCGTTCCCCGTACGTTCAATTTTGTTCTCGTGGCGTGACGAACGAACGATCGTCGACTCTGCTCGGAATTTCTCAAAATAGCGAAAAAAAATTAATCTACTGTCCATTCGAGAATTATTTTTTCTCAGCAGCTAACACGAAATTACTTTGCGTCTTTGCCCGCGCACATCGACTCGCCAAATGGGACCAATCTGCTAACTCGAATTATACTTTATATTCGATTGTATCGAACGATTCTTTTTTATGACTACGTTTTGTTTTATGACTACGAGCACAGAGTCGAAAATCACGTTCGTACGTTCGTTAGCGCTTGATCTCGATAAGATAGCGAAGATAGCGAGGGTTTGATAAAAGTTGGAACACCGAGGTCCCGATAGAGCGTTGAGAATAAAGAAATTAGTGTGAGATCCACGGTCGTATCGTTCGAAATTTAAACGTCGCCGTAGACAGACTGAATTGAAAAATTAACGTTTCGTTAAAACGAAGAAGCAAAAAAGAACAAACAGTAATTCGACTTTACTCTTAAGTTTTATGAAAAATTTCGGCTCGTTTGTTTTTTCTTCGGGCCGATCCTAACGACGTCCATCCCCACCGGCGTGATTTTCTTAGACTCGTTCTCACCCTCTCCTGATAATTTTTAGGAACTCTAACCTGATCAAACGAGATATCGGCATTAATAAAAAAAATTCTTATCTTTTTTTTTTAATTTTCGTTTTCTTTTTTGTAACGTCGCGAAGACTGCGGCTTCGATTTAGCCTCGTTTATCATTCTTTTACTTTTACTTAGATTCTAATTACTCGAATAGAAAATTGAAAAAAGTGAAAAACCTCACGAATTATACGAGAAATTAAAGAAAAATTGATTCCTACCTCGAGAAAACGTCGAGGTACAAAAAATTCGTCGACTGAATAAACGATGAGAAATTTTTGTTACTCCTTGATGAAAAATACGAGATAAATTATTTTAGAAGCGTATGGACTATTCGTTTAGTTTATTTTTCTTTATTTTCATTCTCGTTTTGTAAGTGATCACTTAGTGAAATTTTGTTTATTTTCGGGCCCTACAAGTGTTTTTTTTGTTTGTTTTTTTTCGGGTGTACCGAATATGTAAATTGGATAAGTTCGTAGGGTGCTTCCGTTAATAATGAGTTGAGCGAACGACGCGGAACGATACCAGCGAGATAATCAAGGAGAATAGACAATATCTCCAAATTTGGAATTTTTTTTTTCTCGGTTCTTTTTTTATTTTGTACTGAGAGACAGAGAGAGAGAATTTTCATTTCCACGATGTAGCGATCCGCACACCTACCTGTACGACTTGCTCTTGTATCTGTTAAGCGTGTATTGTGTAATTATTAAAAGAGAGGGGGGGGGGGGGAATGATAGAAACAAAGATCCGCTAAATAGTGAATATTTCGTAGAATTAGGAAGACGATTACGTAAGGGTGGATTTTTTTTTTCATTCGAGGCTCGCGCAGCCTGCTCGAGACACCGAAACCACTGACTCGAGGATCGACGAATAAAAAATTGAACGAAAAAAATTCATAATAAAAAATTCACATTTTTTCCTCGACTCGCGGGTCTCGGTGACTCTCTCGAGAATTCGGCCTCGAACAAAATAAACCGAACGAATGAACAAACAAACAAACAAAAAACTACCACTGCCGCTATCGGACGAGTACGATAATATTTTTCGTTTTTGTGCGAGACTTTTGTTGTTGTCTTCTTCTTTTTTTTTTCATTTTTCTGTGATTTATCCAGAATTTGTAAATTAAGCGCGAGCGAGTGAATGAGCGTTGCGAAGATAGTGTTTTAAGGAAAAATTGAGAACTTAGCCGATCTTTAGAAAGAGAGGATAAAGTAACGAGGGAAATAAAATAAAGAGAAAGAAAGAAAAAAGACACACAAACAATGAGGAACGTTTCTGTAAATAAAATAAAATATGATCGCAACGTAAAAGAAAGAAGAAAAAAAAGACAAGTGCTCCGAAGTGCGAACGTTAATTGCACGAGGAGTGTGAAAGAAGAAACAAAACGAACAAAAAAGAAAAGACAAAAAAAACATTATAATTAAACCAACGCGTGTCCATATTTTTCCAGGAATTAATAAATAAATAAATACAAACGTGAATTTGCAATGTCGTAATAAAATATATATTTAAAAAAAAGAACAACAACAAAACGTATTTCTCTTGCAGTAATTTGAAAATTTTCGAAAGAACGATCGTGTTCTCTGGTCGATTTGCGAATTGCTCGAACGATTTTGTCTATTTATTCGAGGACAAGCCTTTCTTTTTCCCCGTATCGTTGCAAACAAGCTTTCGTTTATTTTCCGTCGATAAAAGATCCTAAGTCACTCACGGGCTTTGAGGAGCAACGCTCGATAAGCCTTGTAAACCAAACGCTTGTTCATTGAGAAAGTTAAAAAGAGAGTTAGAGAGAGAGAGCGAGAGATTACAGATTAAAAATCTATCTCTCGTCTCCTCGCGAGTCGTACGCCAGTTTTTCTTGTATTTTGAACAAATAATTTTTTATTGAAAAAAGAAAAAAAACAATAATCCACGCTGCTAATCTTTCGTTCATCATCATCACTGCCCCACCACCAACGAACGCTCGAGTAGAAGAAAAATAAAGCGCGAAACTAATTTCGAGCCGGAACACAATACAAGAGAAAAGAAAAAAAAACGTTGCGAATTTGTATCGAAGGAAAAGCAAAAAAAAACAAAAAACAAAAAAAAAAGAAGAAAAACAAAAATCGAGGCTGAATATTTTTTTCTCCGAAAATATCGAACTCTATTTTTCGAGAGCTCATTCACGCTCCAAATGAGAATGTCTGTAAATATCTAGTTATATATTATGCGTGAGGTATTATATTGTATACACGTGGAGACAACACCGATGTATAAAATATACGCAAGAGGTGTTTGCATTTATTATAAAATTGTATGTAAATCGAGGAAGTATAAAGGGTGAGAGAGAGAGAGAGAGAGAGAGAGAGATAAAAAGTGTACGTGCCCCATGTAAAAGAGTGAAAAATTGAAGGGGGAGGTGAAGAGAGATTATTTTGAGGCGAAAAATGACTTCGGGGTATTCGCGATTACGGGTCAAGAACGGACACGTGGTTACGAGAGCCAAGAGGAGAGCTTTTTTTCTCATTTTTTTCATCTCCTGTTCATTATCATTATTATTATTATTATTAATATTATTCTTTTCGTCTTAAATAATTTTTACCCTGCGAAATAATATATGCATTTTTTTCTCGAAACTCCATGACTTTGGAATTTTCTTCGTTTTTTGTTTTTCTCTCTTGTTTTTTTTTTTTTATTTCCTTTCTTCTCGTTCGTTTTTTTTTCTTTCTTTCTTTCAAATCGTATTAATTCAACGTAACTTTTAGTGTAATAAAACGTCGAGAGAAAGCCTGCATATAATGTAATAGAGAATAGGGAATGTATATTATATAAAGTGTATTGAGAAACGATTTTATTGAAATACAACCGACTTCGATAAGAAATTTTTCTGCGACGCGACGAGATATGTATATATCGTGTGTTTCTTTGAATCGCGCGTTGTGATTTTTGAATTTACGTTTTTTCTTTTTCTCGTAATTATCCAGTCGTTTGTGCGAACGACGATATTACCACGTCTGCCCGCAATCGCGAATGCCACGAGAGAGAGAAAAAGAGCGACGCGTGTCTATGGAAAATTCAAGTGTAACGTATGAAGCGAATTTGTGGAGACGATGCGAGAAAAAAAGCAATCGTGTGTGTTACGTAGAAATGTGACGAATCGAAGGGTGATCTAAAAGTTTAAAGCATCGAAAAGAAACGAACGGAATTTGTTTTGAATTTTTTTCTAATCGGTCGAAATCGCGAATCTTTCTCATCAATTTAAATCATAGAGTAATGCTCATTTCCATTAGTTTCAATAATCCTGTATCGATTAACCAAGAACCTCGTCGAATATCGTTGTTACAATTATCGTGTTATTTTTGGCAATTTGTTTGAGAACAAATTTGAAAGGAGTTAATTATCAAAGACGACAAAAACTGCAGGGTCGTCCAAGAATACGAAGAATCATTGTCTCGCTAATTATATCGGCACAATCGCTCTTCTAGATCGCCCTGTGGCTCGTCCAACGATTATACGTATTTTAAACTACGTTGTTTTTTTTATACTAAAACTAATGTATACGTACAAGTATGCGTGAGATAAGGAGAGTGAGATGACGAAAAACTTTGCCACAAATAATATCAATCATTGTAAATTCCATTGATTTCGAAATAAGAGCGAGTTCAATCTGTATAGCGATTGTGAGATAATTTAGAATCGACGCAGTTTATCCAATCGTAAAGACATCAATGAAAAGACAAATAGTAGCTCATCGAAAAATTCGTAGAATTTGTCATGCTGAAAAAATGCGCGATTCTAGATTATCGTTAGAGAGGCGCAGAACGAGCAAACAAACGAGTTGAGCGAGCTCACGTCTTCGCGTCGAACATTGAGTCATACATCAAATTTGGTATATCGCGATAAATCAACATTTCAATCTTTGGCACTACGTGCTATGAAAAATTCTTTGATAAAACGAGAGAATCTCAAATGATTACCGAATGACTCATACGCTATTCGAGTCAGTATCAGCAATCTATTTTTCAATTAAATTCGAGACTTTGTTCGCTGCTAGAACATTTCATGAAATTCCTAAACGTGCCGATCGTCGCGATTCTTCGATCCCTCGAAACACGTTGACAAAACGCATCGCTGCCATTTCTGCGTTCGAGTTTCATTAACTCGTCGCATTCTTCGAGATCTCTCGTTGTAACGTTATAACTTCCGGTTTCCGTTTCCTTTCCGTCCACGGAAATTCCATACACGCAGGTTCTCTCGTGCTGCTGCCTCGTGGAAACCCGATCTTTTCGTCCGGTGCGGGAGAACCGGGGTTCGCGTCCAAGCGGTTTCTCATCCTCCCGCTTTCTCGAACACAACCTGCTTGACGCATCGGTGCAACTTCAAACGATTGACGAAACTCGATGAGAGTGCTTCTCGGATCGTGACTCGACGAGCGGGCTCCGAATTCGATCTCGTTCTTTCCAACACCATCGACCCTTCGACTCTATAATAAGAAAGGCAGCGTTTACCTCGATATAATAACAGTGGCAATGATCTCATTGCACGAAGAATTATCATAGTTACCTCTCGTAACGATCGGTGATACCGAAGATCTCGCTTAAACGCGCTTATTAGTTTCGTTAAAGAGCGAAAAAGCTACCTCGCTGTAACAAACATCCGCTGTTATTCCTTACTCCGATCGTTAATCAAACGATTTAAAGAAAAACGAAAATTCAGATTCTTTCATCCTCGTCACCTTCGAATCGACAAAATTCTCCAAAGTTTCCACGTCTTTTTCCTCCTTCTGGTTGTAACGCACACTTGCCTCGAAACGGGGGAACGAACCGCGCGGTACTTCCGCGTATAAAAAGTTGTATATACATCTTCGGTACTTGCTCGTTGAGAGATATCTTCGAAGGGGTGGGGGATATGGTACTGAGAGAGCAACAGAGATAGATAAAGAGGCATGAGAGCCTGCGATGAGCCGAACGTCGGTTGATTTGCTCGTTCCGCCTTGGAGTCTCCCTGACGTGAGTCCGTCCGGCCACGAGGGCTCGGTGTGTACATATACGACACACTCTGCTTCAAATAACTCGCATAATTATCCCCAATTGCTCAGTATCGCTCATAACTTTGTAATCCAAGTAGCTCTTTGGGTCGAGAGCAAAAACAAAATTATTTCAAATTTTTTACTAGAAGTACTTTGAATATTTTGTTCAATTATAAATTCACTCAGGGTATAAAAAGAAGAACGTGTGAAGATGGAAAGCTTAGATTTTCGAATTGTCTTTTTTATCAACTTTCGTTGCTAATTTCTCCTAAGACCCGGACGAGCCAGTTTCATAAATGTAATTTCGATAATTCGATCAATAATTCTATTTTGGTACAAAATCATTGAAAATTGGTGAGACGAAAAAACGATGGTTCATTCGGCATGAAATGCCTCGTATAAATTGTACGAAGATACAGTGTATGCAACTGCCACAAGAGTGCAGCATTGCACCGGGCCCCGATATAGTGCCGGAGGGAGCTTGCTCGAGAGCTCTGTGCACCAGCATTGGCAATGGGAAATGAGCAATGTGCTGCTGCTGCTGCTGTGATGCGATTACGAGAAAGAAAGAGGGAGAGAGAGAGAGAGAGAGAGAGCTTCGTTTCTTGCTCTATACTGTTTGTGCTGGACGCGGTTTTGCCCCCTTCCCTCCATACCGCGGGATTTTACAGTTAAGGACACGTCGTGCCCGACGTTCGAGTTCGAGAGTACTATCTTCACGATGAAATTAAACCTGACCGTTGTCTCTCGTCGCGAGCGATTAAAAGCGAACCGTTCGAGAGTCACCTCGTCGTGGCTCTCGTTCCTTGCCCTTGCCCGAGGACTTGGAATGCGCGCGCGCGCCCGCGACTCTTCTTCGTGATTAAGAGCTCAGATGACGAAGATCGTCTTGTTCGACGTTTCGTCCTCGAACGAGTTTCGGTTTTACAGCGATATACAAGTCGTCGCGTCCTCGTTCTTTGTTGCGGAATATCGTAATTGGAAGACAATCGTGCGGCTTTAATTTCCATCTGGCTTTCTTTGGCCCGGTGTACTTTTTTTCATTCGTCTCCGTTGATTAATTTTGCGCGTCGTTCTGCAAAAAAGAAACGCGAGCGGTTCTTGAAATTAGAATGAACAACAACGGCTTTTAATCGTACGAAACGTTACCTTCGCTCTTTGATAACATTGAATGCTACAAGACACTTTGCTTCTCGAATCGTCCTTGGGGAATTCTCACGTTGAATTTTTCAAAATTGATATCTGGACAAACCCAATTGGCTACAACGAATTCTTGGAAAGTTTCGTCTCGCGAGCGTATTAACGATCGGCCAAGCGACAAAGTTTAATCGTTTCACTAACGGGTGGAAGAAAAATAATCTTCGCATCAATGTCCCTCGACGGATCTCTCTCGGCCTGGTTTAAATGAGAAATAAGAAAATTAAGCACAAAGTTTAGGCAAGGAAGGAAGCCATGGAACGAGAACACGGAGTGTACATATAAAAGAAAAATGTATTGTAGAAAAACTTTGTAAAATCTCATTAAAGTTTATATAACATCGAGATGATAAAAAAAAAATCCTGATTGTACTTTTTCCTCTTTTCATCATCGTTGCTTTTGTTTTCATTAAGTAAAAGTCGTTACGAGTCTCCCTGCGTACCGTGTTAAACATTTTGACAAAAAACCGCCGCTATAATTTTTATTACCAAGAATACGTCGCTCGATTGTAATTTCAAAAGTAAAGCAGAATTAAGAAATTTGCGATGACAGCAGTGATTTCGACACGCAGCCACGACATGTAATTTATGGCAACTTCAAGGTTACGAGAACCTACCACGTTACATGAGTTTGTATGAAAATATTGTAACCTCCCAATGACTCGACTCTGTATGTACGACCCTGATAATAATTTCTAGAATATAAACGCAAATAGCACGAATGATAATGCATTCTTTTTTTTACTCACAATGAAAGAAACGACGATTGGAAGAGCGCCGATACATCGGCAACACGCAAACGTCTTTTTCCTCGTTGTTAGGAACTCGCAGAAGGGAGAAGAATCAAGACCAGTAGGGTTCTCGAGCTCTTCTCATTTATCGTCGATAATAAACGTTTTTGTTCCTTCCTTCTAACGTCCATCCCGTTATCGTCTTGTTCGAGACGGCGTACAATTCATCAACCGTTTTTATCACTCGTGAAGTGTCCGTAACAAGATGCGATGCATCGAGGCTAAAAGACATTTTGCGGTATTCGCGATAATTTACGGACAGCGAATCGTTGTTAATGTTATTATTCACGAGAAACGAACACACTACTCGACTCGTACGTGTCACGTGCATTACGATAAACTTTCCATCGGCCCGAGAACATCGCGCGAATCAAAAGCAAACAGGGCATAACAACACAACAAGGAAGCGGAGTTAGCGGGAATAAATCGTCGTTGTAAGAAATCAGCTGGTAAGAAAGTTGGGGGATATCTCGCGGTAATCCAGCAACTACAGGCATTGTTGCGAACTGAATTACCATATCGATCGTCATTCGAGGGTGTTGTCATCAGAGGACGTCGTCATCAGGTGGCAGTTATGATCGAAAAAATTGTTCGAGTTCTATTCGTTCGTCGGACGCCATGAACTAAGGATGGGAAAAGAGAGGGAGAGGGAGAGAGAGAGTGAGTGAGAGGGCGCGCACGAGCGGAGAGTTTGCAAAGGTATCGTATAACGTAATCGTCCCGCGAGGTACGGTCGGCTTTCTTATCACCTAGTACGATAAAGTATACATATGCAAGTATAGTAGTAGCGTGTACGAGAAAAGGTATTGTCGTAAATAGATTGGCGATATAACGAGTTCGCGGGAATAAAATTGCGAATGTCACGCGTATATATGCGTGAACGCGTTCCGTTCGTGAAACGGAATGTCCACCTCGAGTGTACGGTATGCCGAGATACCAAAGAATATATTCGCACTAAGATGTAAACGACGCATAACACACTTTCGTACCAAGTTTCGTAACGGCTTATCTTCACACGGGACGCTTATGCATGTGCGAGGGTGTCTCCAATTTAACAGTATCGAAATCAAAATATATCGCTTATCTATCAAGACATCGTAAAATATTCATACGAATGCACAAAAAGTTAGTCGCTGCATGCGAGGTACGACAAGCGTAAGTCACGTAACCTGTAAGTGTACTGGAACGTATCATTCGTATGTTGTTTCTGATAATCAAATAGTAATTTGTCGCAAGAACAAAAGCTAGAGTGATAACCTAAGAAATGATACGACGGATTTGGTAAGATATTGTTATTCCAAGAGTTAGACATCTTGAATTGGTCATTTAATTCTCAAACTCGCCACTAGGGCGACGCCACCCGCGACTACCCAAAATGGCCGCTGTGATGCTGCATGGCTGGACCACCGGTGAGTCGTATTATTTTGTAAAATTTTCGTGCAACTTTACCCGACGCAAGTCTGCACGCGTTCAATGTCTTTGCGCGAATTCTAGCTATGTTCTTAGATCGTGATAATGTATTCGTGTTTACGGCCGCGCGACCTTCGATTACAATCTTACGGGCTGTTTGCGCAGAAAAAGATCGGCTCTCCGTTGGTCGCGTTACTTTGTCAAATCTCGTTACGGTGCATGTTCCGCCATTCAGAAAACTCTCCATTTCCCTGTTATAACTCCTAGACAATCGTGAAGATATGGAATTACGAACTATATCCCACGTATCGCATGTGAAACGTGTGAGAGTTCGATTATTTCGCGTCGTGCATTTACGGCGTTTGTTTGGAGCGCTCTCGGTCGCGCCCGGCGGCGCTCCGTTCGCGCTAGGTCCCTCTCGCAGGCTCGCGTATACGCTCAGTCTCAAACGCGAGTTCAACGTGGTAGGACGTGTTTACGTTCGGTCGTCCCTCTCTATCTTCCGTCGAGCACCAAGAGGCGCTCTTGTACGCGCGCGCGAGCGCGAGTGTATCGAAAGTTCGCGACATTTTGCATCGCGAATATCTTCACAAACCCGAATATACAAAGTACAAAAAAAAACCTAAATTATCGTATTAAAAGTAGTAATAAATCAAAGTAAAATGTAGTGCTACGTGAAAAGTTTATCGCTTATTTAAATCCGAAATAGATAACAAAAAAGAAATAAAGTGTTTTTCACGCCGTATGTAAAAAAGTGTCGACGAGTGTGTAAACGCGACGGAAAGTGCTTGCGTATCATCGCGTATACGTCGATCAAACGTTTGAGTTATAAAATTTTACTATCGTGTGCGCGAAAGCGAGTGTAACTGGGCAACGGTAACGCGAACGACGACAAACCCCCGACTGTCTCCGCCGAAAAACCCACGCATCGAGCTTCGCTTCCCAAGTGTCTCAATGTAAGGAGAGATAAGAGAATAAACAAGCTACTCGATTGATCAACAAAGACGAGGTTACGATTCTTCGCTCACGGCGCAAATTTTCAAGGATTCGGCGCTTAACCTCAAAATTTCCGGTGTTTTCTTCTCCGGTGAGTCCATTTTCATTTTTCTCATGCGTGTACCCTGCGCGCTCGAGCCGTGTCCACACGCTCGTGCCTTCGAGGAATCGTGCTACATACCTACATATATATCATACGTATATCCCTATATAGGTATACATCATCGTCGCGTTAATCGCTAAAAGCATAGTCGCGCGACCGACGTCGAGACAAATAGACACGAAGTTCCCCTTCTTTTCTCTCTCTCTCTCTCTCTTCTCGACGATCGCTCGTTACTTCTGTGACATTTTCAGAGCGTTTCGTGCGACGCTACAACGCAGATTTTTTTTCTGTTCCGCACGCGACTACGCTAATAATCGTTGATTTTTTTCTTCTTTCTTTATCTCTCTTCGATAATTCGTCGAAAATCGTGACTTTTTATTCGTCGCTGCGGATTATTACGTTGTCGAATAAATTATCGCGTTAACGAATGTAAAATACACGCGGACTTATGATTGCAACGTACTTGCAGCATGGATATTCAATATATATATAGATATATATATGAATATGTGTATATATGCATATATAGGTATAGAGTTGGGCATAAACGAACAAGCTCCGCAGGATCCCTCCCGATGATTACGATGACGCGCACGTGATGATTTCCCCTTGCGATCGGGCCAACAGGTTTTCCCGTACCCGGGCATACTATATAACACACTATGAGTCGAGATGATGATCGTTGACTTACGTAACGCGGGGTCGAACACGGTGACCTCGGTGCAGAATTTTCCTCGCGCCGTGTACATATACACATAGATACATATCTATATTTATCCCGTCTCACGATTACTTCGTGTATGCACTTTTCTTCTTTTTTTTTTAATCCATAATTCGAGACAAAAATATTGGCGCAAAGTATTCAATCGATTTTCTCGATCTTTCGCAATGATATCGACAAAACCGTTGCTCTCAATTTTTCCCATATTTCTCCTTTTTCGAATATTCTTTTTTTAATTGAAAAATAATAATAATTTTTTTCAAAAATAATAATTAATTTTTTTTAATATAATTTTTATGTGTTTTTTCGAAAACTTCGCACATGTTTGTGGTATAAATAAATTACAAGTCGTGTGTCTCGGACATTATGTTGAAAAAAAAAAAGAAAACGAATAATAAGAAAATGAATAAGGAGAAAAAAATGTTCACACAATGCATACGCAAACGCGTCGTGAAGACAGGCCTGAGGAATCAGGAAGTGCAACGAGCGAGAGTAATAACAAAATATTTATCGCGAGAGCGTTTCCTTTCTCTCTGGCAGCGTGATACACGTTATATTAAACGCGCGCGCACCGTGTGTATTACCACCCACGACATTCGAGGGCTCTCCATTGAATGATAATTCAAACGATTTTTTTCTCATTTTCTCTCTCTCTCTCTCTCTCTCTCTCTCTCTCTCGGGTTATAACGTCACGGTATTAATACTAGGAAATTAACTGAAATGATACGTTATCGGCGCACTTGAAAAATAGCATATTTCTAACCCTCGGGCATTATTGTCTCGTGAAACGTTACAGCGACATTAGAAAAATCACTCGAAAATCTTTCGAGCGTTGACTGAAAAAAAAAATCATAAAAATAAACAAAATTCGAAAAATTATCCGATTTTATCAAGTTTGTTAATCGATCCAATTTTCCGATCGATCATCGATATTTATCGATAAAAATAATTCTCGATCGATTATTCAGTCGCGAATGAATTATTTTGTATAAATGGCCAAAAAATTAATAATATCTAATAAATAAAAAAAATTGTAAAAATAAATTCCAAAAATTATCACCGAATTTACAAAATTTGATAATCGATCCAATTTTCCGATCGATCATCGATATTTATCGATAAAAATAATTCTCGATCGATTATTCGGTCGCGAATGAATTATTTTGTATAAATGGCAGAAAAATGAATGACTAATTATTCCGAGGATCGCGAGGCCTCGCATACTCCACTGAACTACATTTTTGTCAATAAACTCGGAAAAATAGTGCTTATCGCGCACATTTCCATCGTATAAATTTCACATGCCGTTAACGGCCAGTTTGCCAATAACTGGGTGGGTGTGAGATTCTTCAACGATCCTGTATCGCTTTTATTCAACGACGTCGACAAGCTCGAAGCAAACGTGCCACTTTTCCAAGAAAAAAAAACGTCTAGAGAGCAAGAGAGAATGAGAGAAAGAGAGAAAGAGAGACAACGTTTCTCATCGACGGATTTTTCTATATGAGAAAGGCGAAGACCCCTGTCGAGAGGGACGCGATATCCACGCCCATTTCTTTTTCCCTTCCGTTGTTCATCTCGCCACGTCGTCGTCGTCGCCGTCGTCGTCGTCGTCGTCGATGCCACGGCGACGACGACGACGTTGAGAGTAGCTATATATACGCGTGTAATGACGAGAAGCCTATAACTTCAAGGCCACGTTGCTCTTGGACTGCAAAGTGTACATGAGTTTCTCTTTCTCTCTTTCTCTCTTTCTCTCTTTCTCTCTGTCTCTCTGTTGCTCTCATATCCCACCACGGATCAGGAACTTGACCCGTGTGCCGTCTTACGTTTGTATGTACACATATAGGGGTAGGTCGGGGTAATATGAACCACTTAGGAAAAAAATAGATTTTAACGATCCATAAAACTTTTTTTACATCGTCTCAAAGTCAAAATTCATATTTTTCGAACTCGTAGTATACATTCTAATCGATAAATTGTTATTTAAAAAAATATAGGACCCGCTTTAGTTGCGATAAATGTGATTTTTTAACATTTTCTCCGGCGGTAAAATTCCCAGTGGTTCATATTGCCCCGACCTCCCTCGTACACGTTCTATATACGTGTACAAAGGCACAAAAGCACGTGTACGTGATTAATCAATCATCTCTGGGTATCGAGTCGATACACACGTACATATATACATATATATATATATATATATATATATATATATATATACATACATATATATATATACGTAGGTATACATACGAAATAACGTACGTATACAGATTCTTCGCGTGTCGTTCTTTCCATTCGAGGGAATGGCAGAGAGAACTCGTTCGCAATTTGTCGACGCCGGCATTGTATGCCCTCTCGTCGTCTTCGAAGCCAGTGCACAGAGAGCCTATATACACATATATATACGTACGTGTAATCGAGTCGCCACCGGCGCAACGTCGAAGCGAATCTTAGCGAAATTTCCAATATCGTAAAATTGGCGTCGAAAGCGCGGCAAATAATTTTTTTATTTTTTTTTTATTCGTCGAACAATGTAGGCCAAGTGGAATTTTTTTCTCTCTCTCGATAAGAGATAAGGGAAAGTTTCGTGTAAGTAAATTGCCCTCGAGCGTGGTTCGATCTGATAAAGAAAAAAGGAGAAAAAAATGGATAGAAAAAAAGTAGGCTGCAGAAAGAAAAACAAGAAAAATCAATCGCAATATTTTGCCACGTAATAAAGATATCCCACGTGTCTTTTATTGCCCGTCCTAAGATAATATTTGGTTACCTCGGGAGGGTTATAGAGGGGGGCAAAACAATCACGTAGATTGCCAGGCGAAATCGGACGCCATGTTTGATACGAAAAAATTGAGAGTTAGGTGTATTATTAGCATTGTCTCGTGATAATAGCGGGCATTAACGAATCGTATACGTATCTGTGTATCTTGATAATAAATGCTTGGCCGCCGCCACCACCACCTTCACGTTCTCCTACGGTCGGCACACATTGTCGACCTTAAAAAAACATTCCACGAACGAGACTCGTCGAAAGAAAAACAGGTGTAACGGATAATCTTGTGGTCACAATAGGAGATAAATTCGTGATAAGGACGCTTGTTAGAAGGGCCGGGGTATCGTGAGTGATAACTGTATAGGCAGGGTGCAAATACGAAGAAAATTTCTAAGAATATTTTATTCATGGACAATATTTTATTAATATTTTCTTTATTTTATAATTTCATCAGTCT
The DNA here is from genome assembly GCA_951802705.1 of Netelia virgata. Lineage (NCBI taxonomy): Eukaryota > Metazoa > Arthropoda > Insecta > Hymenoptera > Ichneumonidae > Netelia > Netelia virgata. Next base: position 34,583,976 of record OX637867.1, on the reverse strand, counting down.
TATTAATTTTATAATTCGGCTAAGGGACTAAAAATTAAAGACGTGAAATTATCAAATTTTATATCAAATAAAAAAAAACATAAAAAAGTCGATGTTTTTTTAGTCTTTTCGAAAAAAAATTAAAATAATTCGTAACAAGTGTTTTCGATTGGCACTATGATACAGCAAAAAGTATGAAACGAATCCGAGCTGGTGTCGAAGAAAAAAAGAAGTTGGCCGAATCTACAAAGAACGCCCCGTACATAGATTTGTCAGTAGTATCGAGGCTTGAAATGGAGAGTCTGTGTCATCGTCCGATCTTGTCTCGAGCATTGCTCTCTTTTCATATCCATATCTATTTATATCAATGGCACACAGTCGTATATATTACAATCAAGATATAATGATTATTATTGGAGAACTCATACACAGACACACACGCATACACACACACACACACACACATATATATATATATATATATATACGTAGAGATAGAACTCGGGTAGTTATGATTTTAGAACGGTGCGACTATCGCTCGCCGAGCCCACGCGGAACGTACGTCGAGGGAATTGAGAGACCAAGTCTTACTACGAAAAGAAAAAAAAAAGAAAAATAACAAGAAAAAAAAAACAATCTTCCCAGCAGTTCCGCGCGCACTAAAGTCATAGCGAAGGTGAAATAACAAACACGAGTCTATCACACGTGAGTAACGTAACGCGCTGGGTTTCTAATTTGCGAAACGAGCTTTCACGTTCGTCGACGTCTCTTTATTCCTTTCTTCGCTCTCTCTCCCTTCTTCTTGTTATCCAAGCTATATATATATATATATGGATATAAACATAGAGAATTCGTGCATTTTGAAATAGAGCCTCGTGCCAGGGCGCACTATAACTATATATATATATATAGTCGTGAAGCACTAGCAGCAGGGGGTTGAGGGCTCGGGTATCCCCGAGAGTGTTTTATTCGAAAGGGTTGGTAGGTAAATTTTGCACGGAGCAACGCGACCATTCGCATAAGTGCTTCTCCTCTTTTCAACACACACACACACATGTATAAATATATATACTCGAGAACGTAGAGGTTTAACACGACGAGACGCCCATAGTTGTCCCAACAAACAATCGTACCTACTGTTTTATATACACGAGCTGTAAAGTGACTCTCAAACTTAACAGGCTGATAAGAAAAATAAAAAATAAAAAAATAAATAAATCACCCTCGACTGTTCGAAAATCGACGTCATAGAAAATCGTACGATATTTCAATACGAATCTTTATATACAATGCTTAATGTATTGAAAAAATAAACAATTACAAAAAGCATCGAAGAGCTTTCATCGTCTCTGGTACATTGGAAAGCTACGTCGGCAAGCTTCGTTCCTGTAAATACAACGGATAATACACGCGTACGTGAAAAAAAAAATGCAATCCTGTACACGTGAAGATTTACATATATGTATATATAGTCCATAAGTATTATTTTGTATATCTATATACGCGTATAATTGTATATATTTATATTTATATGTATATATATATATATATATATATATATGTATATATATATATAGGCTAGCAATGGTAGCATCTCTCGTACAGAGAGAAGTGTATCGTGTACGCGTCCTCGCCCACGGCGGGTGCAAACAATCCCAAGCGTGGAGAAGGGGTTCTCAACCCCCTATCAACACCCTCGGTCCATCCCTCTCTCTCTCTTCCTCTCTCCTTCGTTCTCGTTCTTCTTCTATCGCACGAGTGCAAACACGCGGCATATATATATATAGAAAGAGAGAAACAGAGAATATATAGAATATATATATATATATATATATATATATATATATATATATATATATCTCGTTCGTACACATTCATCCCTCCCTCGTCGCTATATACTACCAAGGGGTGGGATTTTGTGCGATGGTGCCTCCGGTATTCTCTCGACTCACTCCGCGCTTTGCCCAAAATCAATAGGCGCCGACGCCGCTCGCCGTTCCAGGCACCGTTCCCCGGGAATTTATCTCGTACTGCGCGTGTTATACGTTCATCCCCCCTCCCTCTTCCCACCCACCCCGAGCTCTATGTGTAAATTGTTATACAACTTTTTCTCCTCGGTCTCTCGCGCATTTTAATGGACTTTTGTTCGATGATGAATTTTTTTTTTGAAAAAATAACGAATTGTTGAAAAAATATTATTATTTAATTTAAAAATGTTTTTTTTTTTTTTTTTTTTTTCATTAAATCTTAAGATTGTCGTATCGTACGTGAATGTCAAAGTGGCTCGTGCTTCGACACGTCCGTCGACGATGTCAGTCCGAGTCACAACAAAAAGTAATGCAGCTTCGATCGATTTTCGAAGCCTCGCGCGCGCGTTTGACTCCTCTCGTGTCGATTGTGACGTGCACGAGAGACTTAACGCCCGCATATACTTGTATATACATATATACACAAGCATAAAATAGCGTCGATACCGTCAAGCAAGCTAATCGTCGCACGGCAAACGATGCCATAGTAATACAAATACACGCAGAATTATCGACAATTAATTATCCGTTTGAAAATTGCAACCCAGAAACTCACAGAAATCGACCATTCATTCCCCTCGATTCTCCTATCAATCTTCAAATAACACAAGAAATTATTTCTTGAAATAAAACAAAACAAACATTAAAAAAAAAAACATTTTCTCTCCATTTAATTTCTCGGTCGTAAATCTAACGAAGTTTATCGCTCGTTGTACTCGGGATACGTTATATATTTCGTAGCTATCGAAAGAGTGTAAACAACGCTATACCGATTAAATTACGATTTAATACACCGCGTAGCATTAATTAAACCACTGTCGTATAAAACCGATATATATATCTACAATATATCTATATATATATCGGTAAATACATACATTTCATACGGCAATGGTTTAATTAATGTTTAATGCATATATATATATATATATATATATATATATATATATATATATCCATTAATCATTATTAATGCATTTACATATATATATATATATATCCATATAAACACGTAATATTCAGTTAATTATTGTATAGTTTGACGCTAACGGTGCTTTACTCTACCCGATATTCGCATAGCGTGATGCAGGGGATGCCTCTCTACGCATATGCTACACAAAAACACACATGGTTATATATATATATACAGCAAGTAGAATGCGCCTAATGTATAGATACGCGCGTGCAGTGCGAGTACACACGGGGTACACGCGCGTTCACGGTGCATATCATCATTAGCATCAATCCATGCGGTATATCGTAAATATGGCCGGGCGCGCACGCAACGGTGCCGGGGCCCCGCAATGCAACTTAATCAGCCCGGATGACCTAGCGAAAGATCGCAGAAAATCACGGCCTCGGGGTTATATATATATATATATACCATGTATCCCCGCGTAGCCTTGATATATATTTATACCGACGAGATGTACGTTAACGCGCGGCCCCGGTACCTATACTTAAACGCGCATACGTTATAGGAATTTATTATTATTTTTTTTCTTTTTAAGAAAACGAGAAGTCGATCGGTACAACAAAATTTTTATTTCGTTTCGACTCGTTTATATAGACGTATATGTTCTCTATACATATATATATATATATATATATATATATATATATGTATATATATATACGGGGGAGATGTAGATGTAGGGAAAGGAATTATAAAAGCGAATAGCTCGAATCGATCCGATTTCTTCCTTTTGGCACGGTTCACCGACTCGCGGGGTCGTCGCACGTTTTCCATCGGGGTGGAGGGAGGGGGGGGGGGGTGGTTGGGAGAATTTATGTTATCGGACGATGCGCCCTCTGGACAACATCCCTCTCTTTCTCTCTTTCTCTCTCTCTCTCACTCGTTCTCTCGCTCTCGTGCCGATCTCACCCTATGCAATTTATGCTTCGTCGGCTTTCGGCCTATAAACGCCATTGTCGACCGATATGCGCGTAGGGGCTGAACACGCTTTGGATGAAAAATAAACCTTGCGGTAAAAAGAAGAAAAACAAAAAAGGGAGGGAACAATAAATGGTCCTAGGTTTCGAGGTCATACTTGGTATAGTGACCTCGACGAAGTTCGAACGAATTTAACGAAATTAAAAAAAAAACATCGAATTAACGATTTTATCGATCGAAAATTTATATCGACTTTTTATATTTTTATGGTTTTCATCGCGACATAAAAACTTCTGTTTGCTTTCGTTCCCTTTTTTTTTCTTTTCATTTATTACTCGGATCGCGGACGCGACGACAGCTCGCATCGCCATTTTCGTTACGTTCGCGGTTGTCACGAAAGAAATTAAATTGGACCGAACATGGTATCGAAGTTTCGTGAAATTTTCTTACCTTCGATCGCCAATCGATATATCGATCGAAACGTTCTCTCTCTCTCTCTCTCTCTCGCTCTCTCGCTCTCTGTCTGTCCTCGATCGTCATCGCTTTTCCCAAAAAGGTCCCCTTTATTTTCGACCCGCGTTTGTTGCACTCGGGTATCGCTGTTTGCTCTTACCCAATGGTCGAAAACTCTTTACGTTGCGCACGTACGTGCGCACGCACATATACACACACACGAAGGGACAAAAACCCCGGGAGTCGCGGGACAATAACCCTGAATAAATCACTCGAATCCCGAATGGCGAGCTTACTCCTCCTCCTCCCCCCCCTTCCTCCCCTCCCACTCCGCACCGGCCCTCCGAGGGTCCAGCGTACGAAGTACAGAGAGGCCAAGTACCGACCATTGCGTCTCCCTCTCTCTGTCCTTTATGCGTGGACCAAGATCAAAACGAGAAGCCGGTGTGTGTCTCGCTTCGTTTCCTCGATATAAATAAATATATATATATATATATATATTATATTTATTCTGTTCTTCCTCTTTCGGTCGTCGGCATTCGCTGTCTTCGGCCACTTATATTCGAGCGAAAGAACGCAATTTTTGTGAATAGGGCAATGTTCGTCGCGTCTCGGGGTCGTTGACTGAAGCTTCGAGCCGAATAGTTAAAAAAAATAATAAAAAAATGTTTAAAACGTTGGAAAAATGAGAAATTTGATTTTTACATCGTTGATTAATTTTAGAAATAATTTGATCAGTTTATCGATATTTTGAACTCGTTGGTAATTGTATTGATCGAGTGGTTTAATATCTTTCGATAAAATTGTAACATTTGTTTAACGATTTTTGATTGTCTTTTTTTTTTTTTTTTTTTGAGAAATTTATTTTTTCAAATTGCTATTTTTCTCATGTGGCCTGTTTGTGTTTTGTTATTATCGAGAACATTTGTGTTGCGAATATATTCGAAACTACGAGGACGATAATATTTTCGATAAATTCAACGATTCTTTTCTCGTGATATTTTTCCATGTCTCCTCTGTGTTGTGTCTGTGCTTTTTTTTTTTTTTTTATTTCTTCCTTCTATCTTCCTTATCGGTTTTTGCGAGTGTCCGGGATGCAAAACAGGGAAAGCTCGTTACGACGAAGGAAACGAAAAAAAGCAACGATGAGAGAAAGAACGCGCTCTCCCTCTCTCGGTCTGTCTCTCTTTTCGTTGTTGGTTTCATTCGCGACCACACGGTGGCGGTTTCGGCAGCGAGAGCGACAGCGAGAGAAATAAAACCCCTCGTGTACCCCTCTCTCTCTCTCTTCCTCTCCCTCCCTCCCTCTCTCTCTCTCTCTCTCTCTCTCACACACACCCTCTCTCTCTCTCTCTCTTTCTCTCCCTCTCTCTTCGCACGAGCTTCGATAGCTCGTTTATCGCCTCGCCTGGTGGGCAGGCAGACGCGTTTTTCGAGCCATAATATTTCTTTCTTCTCGACCGCGTGCGCAAAGCTTCCACCATGCCACGGCGCGGCATCAGCTCTGTCTCTCTCTTTCTCTCTCGTTGAACTACCGCGCGCTGGCTCTTCTCCCTCTCTCTCTCTTTCGTTCACCTTACGGAACAGCACCGGAGACCGTAGACCGTGGCGTCCCAGCCCCCTCGGTAAATCTCCGCTCTTCTCGTTTCTCTCGCTCGCAATCTGGTCACGTGTTCGGAAGTTTTACATGTCTCCCTCTTCGCACAGAGAGAGAGAGAGAGAGAGAGAGAGAGAGAGAGAGAGAGAGAGAGAGAGAGAGAGAGAGAGAATTGCACAGTGGACGTTAGAGGGGATAGCGTGAGTCCGTCTAGAAGAGAACCGATGAAGAGAAGAAAGAGGGATAGAGAGAGAAAGAGAGAAGGAGAGAGAGAGAAATAGGGAGGAGGCGGACGAAGTGCAATTCGCGTTTCGATCGTAAACCTAGTTTCGTGACGGGTTAAGAGTAATATACATATACGTACCCCCGGGTTTTGCGCCAAAGTATATATCGTGACTCGAGATATGTTAAATGTATAGCGCTCGTGCTTATATAGCAATAAACAACGCAATCTGCATAAAGATATTGACAGTACATCATCTATGAGCGTACTAATAATAATAATAATAATAATATTTCAAATAATAATAAATTCATTTCTCGTATCATTAGGAAATCCGACGATATGTTAATAATCATTTATTATTATTATTATTGTGTGATTTTTCATTCGAATAAAAATTAAATTTTCAGTAAGAAATAAAATAAATAAGAATTATAACCAACAGATAGAACTAACTAATAATAATAATAATACCGACGATATATTAACAATAATGTATTATTATTATTATTATTGTTATACAATTTTGCCATCGAGTGAAAACTAAATTTCAACAATGAAAAACATAATTTATAAATTAAAATAAAACTAATTAATAATAATAATAATAAATTAATTTCTCCCTCTCATCACCAAAAATCCCCATATATTAATAACAATTTATCACTATTCTATAATTTTGTGTTCAAACAAATATATTACATTTGACAACGTAAAACAAAAACGCAAAAAATGTAACAAAAACATAAAACTCGAACGAAAATATATTACCGCAATGCCGAGGATAATATCGATCGTAATAAAAACAAGATTTAATATTAATTACGCGAACTTATACCGTCGGTATAAGATTTCATTTCTCGTCATGCAGATTAACACAAATTTTATTGAATCATAAATCCGTTAATAAGAACGAACACCACCGCGTTTCGTCATATTCCAAGTATTTTACGACGATTAAACGAATCTCTCTTTGCTCGTGTACTCGCGTACAGTTCGTTACACGGTTTCGTAATGGCGCGAATCAACCGGTGCTTTTGAGAACGCTACGACTCACGGACGAATCGTCGATCTTATTCCCCCCCCTCCTCACTGCAGACATGGACCATAATCTCAGTAGGCGCGTAATCATTTTGTCGGTTCGTCGTTTAGCGCTCGGGGCGGGGAAGTCGGCAAGAACTTGTTAAAATAGACGCGATAATAATTTCTAACGATCCTCGTGTTATTTTAGCTCTATTGTATGGAGCTAAAATATATATATATTTTTTAGCTGTATATATATATATATATATATATATAGAGAGAGAGAGAGACGGACGAGAACAAGTGTGATATATTATTTTACGTATTAACTTCCCACTGTTCATGATCGCCGACGAAGAGAGATAAGACGAGAACTCGGCATGCTTCGTTACTATAGCTACGTCGACTTCGTCGAAAACATATCTTTGAAGCATCAGCGAAGCAAGATAAATGTGTACCTACGTAAAAAGAAGTTTGACCCGAGAGACAACCGCGGGGTACGTCATTTTGCAATGCGGTTGCGAAACTTCACGTGACGTCAGGTGAACCAGTCTGAGGTAGAGAGGAATTTCTCGTGAAGATTCGAAAACGGAAAAAAAAAAACAATTAAACTGTCCCGCAGAGTCGTCGAGGAGAGAACTTCGCGATGGGGTCCCTTTCTTCGTTACACGCAACCTCAACCCCCTCGACCTCCTCTCACCCTCCCTGCGCTCGCCTTTCTTACCCTTGATTGAAAAGCGACGTGCCCGTCTTCCGCAATTCTTCCTCTCTCTCTCTCTCTCCCGGGACGGACGAGGTACGAAGAGATTGAACGCGAGAGAGGAGAACGAGAGTGAAACGAGAAGAAAACAAAAACAACGAAAAATAAAAAAAGTTAAAAAAAAACAAACATCGAGAAAGAAAGAGTAAAGTTGAAGAAAATACGGTAAGTGGGCGGGCAATCAATTCTCTCGAGAAGGAGAGGAGACGATTCGCGTCAGCTGCTTTCGGTTCAATTGAATTCGTCTCGCGATTTATGTTTATTTCGTTTTTTTTTTGTTGCTTCGTTCTTATCGCAGACTTCTCGATCTCGTCTTTTCCGGTTTCGCGTTTTCGTTCGGACGTATAAGCAATATAGCTTTTTTTTTGTTATATTCCGTATTGGAAGATTTATTTCTTCCAAGATCTGCTCCGTATTCTTCTTTTTCTTGGGCTTTCTCTTGTTCGTCCTTTTCTCTTATCTCTTCAACTTCCACTTCTTCATCTTCTGCTTCTTCTTCTTATTCTTCTTCTCATTATTATTATTATTCATCTTCTTCTTCTTCGTCTTCTTCTTCTTCTTCTTCTTCTTCTTCTTCTTCTTCTTCTTCTTCTTCTTCCTCTCCATCTTCTTCTTCTTCTTCGTTTTTTATTCCTTGCTCTTCACCTTATTCGTCTTTTTCAGCGACTCCCTTCTGCCTTGCTCTTGACCTCCCGAAAAAACGAGTGCGCGCGCACTCTCTCTTTTCCCTTTTTTTACCCCTTCTCTCGTCGTTCGCGTTGTCCGTTCAATCCTCTTTCTTTTTTCCATTCGCTCTCTCTCTCTCTCCTCGCCCTCTTTCCCTTTTGCTCTCTCGCCGCTGTCTCGCGAAAGTGGTTGTTGGCCCTCCTCCGAAAGTCTCGGACGTTCGGTATATATTACCCTCGCCCTCTCGCCCTCTCGCTCTCTCGTGCTCTTGAACGCAATTTTCGCTGTGTACCTTCACTCGTGGCTCCCTCGTATCTTCATCGCGTTTTCGTTCACCGACCACTTTCGTCTTCCCTTTTACTCTCTTTTCCCTCGCATCTTCTCTCTTTCCTTCTTCCTCACCGCCATCTTCCTTTATCTCTCTTTTCCATAACTTTTCTCTTTCGTTCTCGTTTCTTCCTACGATTATCTCGACTTTGCTGCAAAATCGTTTTATAGCAATAACACACCAAAAAAACACACTTAAAAAAAAACAGTTGAGATTATTTTTTGAAATATTATTTTTTACTTATAAAAAATAAAAGACAGGACTGATTTACAGCATGGAAGAATCGTGAAACAGCAAATCCGTGCTTTCATCTATAGAACAATATCGTTGCAAATACATATATATATATATATTTCTATGTTCACCTTCGCGCCTCGTTAGTCCCACAGAGCCTCACGACCTTACTGACCACTCACCGGCTCACCACCGGAATTGACAGAATCTCCGCGAGATAGTCGAGTACGCGAATCCTGTCGTTACGTACACGTCGTGTATATATATATATATATATATGTATGTATGAGTGTGTGTCTATGTGGTACAGGAAGTAAAAGATCGATGTACGGCTGTGCCGTAATCCACTGTGAGAAATCCGAAGGATCCGCGATTGGCCTTGCTAACACACAGGAGACCGTAAAATCTTTCACATCGGTAACGATTTCAAACCGTCCGTTCCCACCACCATTTCGTTCGCAAAAATGATTTCAAAAGAGCTTACTTTCATCGGAAATCTCTCGTAAATCACGAAAATCGTGGTTATTCCTTCGATAGTTAGAAATTAATGGGCAAAAACCCGAAAAAAACCGTGAAATTTAACGTTTTTTCGACTTTTTACCTATGAATTTATGTACAAGAGGAAAACAATCACGATATTCGTGATCAGCGAAAAGTTTATGATTTTATAAGTGCCTGAGGAAATTGGTTTAATTGGAAACGAAAAATTAACGAAATTTTGGCTACTAAAAAAATTGTCTCAAAATGGGGAAAATAATTGTTTCTCAAAAATGATTTTTAAAAGGGTTACTTTTATCGGAAATATCCCCTACGATGCAAAAATCACAATCGTCCTTCGATAAATAATTCAAAATTAATACCCAAAAATCTGAAAAAACCGTGAAATTTAACGTTTTTTCGATTTTTCACCTACCAATTTTCATGCAAGCGAAGATCGACCCATTTATTGACAATCAGAATAAAATTTTCAATCGACACTTAGAGCTTCAAAAACGATTAAAATTAACCGAAATGCAAGATATTTAAAATTTATTTCAAGTATTTTTTCATTCGTCTCGATTTTATACAATTGCATGATGAACAATAAGAGAGAGAAAGAGTCGAAGCCGAAGCAAATTTATTACCGTGTGGGGTCTTGCCGCGTGGGTGGGCGCAAAAAAAAGTCGCGCGAAACTGGTCTATATATGTATGAGTGAAAGAAAGGAGAGGGGGTTGCATGCAAGTGAACGATAGAAGGGGGGGGGGGGGGGGGGAGAGCATAAGGCAGATGAGAAGGGCCTGAGCGTCAACGCCGACAAACCGATGACGTAATAAAACTGGTAAGTATACGAGACGGGTCCGAGAGACCGAGAGAGAAAGAGAGAGAGAGAGAGAGAGAGAAGCGTCGACTTCCGCGCAGCTAAAATATATATATATATATATACACATGTGTCATATAGAATGTGCGGTGGTCCTCAATATACTCTAGATTCGTTTATGCCATACCGGAAGTGACGATGGACACGATATTATACTCTACCCTCCTCTCAACCCTCCTCACCCTCGTATCTTCCCAATTCCCCCCTCCCCCAACAATAACGACATTAATATCGTAACGAGATACGCGCCCTCTTCGCCAATGAGACCTTCCTCCGATCTCTCTCCATGGACCCTTCGCCACATATTTTTTCTTTCATTCCAGCTTTGAAATGCGGACGAATATTGTCCTCGATGATTTAGATAACTTCCACCACTGCACAAAAAAAATGAAATAAAAATACAAAAAGAAAAAAAATCCTCGTTCTCGATGACAAAATTATCGCAAAAAAAAAAATAATAAATAGAATATCTACCGGAAGTGCGACTGCGACGCGCACGTCCGGGAGCAATAATGATCCACGCGATGTACCCTCGATAAAAAAAACGAGCCGAGAGTAAATATATATATCTATTTTGTTTTTCTTTTTTTTTCTTTTGCCGCAATCGTTTCCTCGAATTATTTCAATTCTCTCGAGCGCGAGCGAGGCGATAAATAACTCGCTCAAACTGTGATTGATAAAAGTATCCACCTACGCGCAATACGTTTACAATGTAACGCGCGCTATATCAGAGTCTGGCCAAAAAGTAATTGCGTTTTTTTTCTACATGCGGCCACAAGCCTCGTTCTATTTAAAAAAATACACGGTGATTTTTTTTTGACAACGCGATGATATCCCAGGTTCGCGACAGAACGCTTTTTCAACTCGACGTTACGACACAATAATCGTATATTCTCATTATTTATGTAACGAGAAAAAAAAGGACACGCTCTATGATAGATGGGAAAATCACGAACAGAAGAGACGAGTCGGTACAGCGATCGCGAAACGCTCGCTTCCGGTTTCCGTTTGCCATTCTCGAGGTAACGTCTATGGCCGATAAATCGAAAGGCGTCTCTCCCGTAGTAGTAAACTTTATAGAACTCCTACATATTAAATATATATATATATTGTAGACCTCTCTCTCTCTCTCGTAGCACCGTACGGAGCGACTGATAGCGACGCTCCGCTTGTGACGACTTCCGATTGCTGGAAATTACGATCTCGCCAAGTGCAGCGTTATGCGACGAGCACGTCCCTGAGACACGACTCCGTATCGAGATCCGGTCGCGTCATATATATATATAATACTCCATACACATAACTATATATATATATATATATATATATATATATATATATATAATATTACGTGTACACCGGCACAACAAAAATACTTGGATATCGAGGTTACAATTCATGCAATCGGCAAATAATAACGTAATATTGAATTCTTTCGATCTCTCGTGTATATATATATATAGTACGAGTTCATATCATATATACGATATTAATAAATATGTCTGTTATATCTATATATATGTATTATATATAAATATATATATATATATATGTATATATCGAGAAGAAAATCTGATCGGACATTGACTTTGAGAGCGAGGACGAGGACACGAGCCAACGCACGGTACTTACTCGCTACTATATATACAATATATATATATAAAGATATATAGATATAGGATATATGTATGGTACGGATAGGAAAACCAGTGGAGCATCCGGAGCGTAGCTGATCTAGGACCTGACAGTGAGGGAAGGGCGAGGAGGAGAAGGAGGAGGGAGGGGGGGGGGGGGGGGATTGGTTCTATCGCGAGATGGAGCTCGTCGAGCAAGGCTGGCGAGCGGGGCAAGAAGCGGTAATGCGACGCGTCATAATTACTCGTGCAACTATGCGGAATCGCGGGCGACTCGGGAAGCGTGGAGAACCGTGAGCGATATATATATATATATATATATATGTAGATATGAGAGAGAGAGAGAGAGAGAGAGAGAGAGAGAGAGAGAGAGAGAGAGAAGGATGAGAAGACGGTGAACGATCCCCGAGCGGTCAAGTTCGCCCTAGGCGGTATACGCATTCGGTCAATTATTTTTCGTTATTATTATTATTATTATTATTATTATCATCATCATCCTTTCATTGTTCATTCCACCGTGTAAATAAATATAATCGTGTATACGCCGACGATTTTATTTCGATAGACGACGATATTCGTCGTCTCGGTTGAATTTCATATCGAGAACTCTGAGTCGACGGTTTCTCGTTTTATCACTTCCTCGTAAAACAATTATGTACGTTTGTATATATTTTATGGATCGAGGATAAATATTGGGGAAAGGGATCTGTGGTGCGACAATCAAAGAGCGAGAGAGAGAGAGAGAGAGAGAGGCGATATTATCGAACCATATAGGGTATCGTGTACGTCGCATAGCTATGAAAAAATATAGTAATAGTATAAAGATTGTCGAATGCGACAATCGCGAGTAGGAATTGACTCGATAATACTGGGGCGGGTGCTCGACGTGGGCGGCTAAACATATATATATATATCGATGGGAGTGCACGAGGACTCGTAACTGTTACTTTTCCTCCCGGCACGCCCGACACATCCTGCCCGCTCTTTCCTCGTTTCGAGAACGCATACCGCGAGAGATCGCGAAACGTGAGACGGGGCAAAATAATACGCGGCGTGATAGAGAGAGAGAGAGAGAGAGATAGATAGAGAGAGAGAGAGAGAGATAGAGAGATAGAGAGAGTCTCTATCTCTCGCTGTCTCTCGAGGCGGGAGGATATTTCTCGATGTACGTTCGAGTGATACGCTTTGCGGTCCGTAAGACACGTACCTGGCGTTTCGACGCACTTTACGCATCTACGTCGAGTTAAAAACGCGGCAGTCCGAAAGCCGGATAAACAATTATCGTAAGTACAGTCGGCGTTACGAACGCGCCTTACATGGATATGCGAGTATCCACGATAACGATAATGAGAAAGAAAACGCTCGGGTGAAATCGGAATTATTGATAGAACGAGAGAAAGGAAAGTAAGAAATAAAAAAGAATGGACACGTTCGAAGTTTAATTCGTATTTAAAATTGCGTATCGACTTCCGACGGGATTGGCAATAATTGATAACGATAATGACGTGAGAAAGCCACGGATAAGCTTCTCGCGAGTGCGTCTCGGGCTTTCGATCGAGAGATTGCGCGAGATTAAATTATCGAGAAATAACGTCGAGCTCCTCGGCGAGATGAAAATAATTCATTTTAATTCAAATCTTTTTGTAGTCGTGCGCGTCGCGATCGATCGTCCTGCGAGATAAATTAGGTAGAGAATGAAAGTAATTTGTTGATGTTTCTTTTTTTCGTAATAACGAATAAGGTAACGTCGAGCGATAATAATCGACATTAAAATACAATCGATTATCGAAACGCAATACACGCGGGTCCATTATTCATCCCGTGAATCAAACGTTGCGTTTCGATAGTCAATCGTGATGCAACGATGAACGTTAATGGGTTCGATCGATGTAGAAACGATGATAAATCGACGAGAATTAAGAAACTTTACGACGAGTCGACGACTTAGATTTATCGATTTTTCTCTATTGCGACGTTGACTTTTCGACGCCCATCGCGTCTCGTCATAGGAATGTCCGGTTTCGTCTCACTCGTTTCGACATAAAGCCGAAGAATTTTTGTGTATTCGATCGACGATGTGTCGATGAATCGATGACCTTAATACAATCGATACGATCGATAATCCTATATTAGCGACACGTGACTTTTTCATCGACGCAAAGACGATCGCCGTATCGATCGAAACGGTAGTTAACGATATCGGCGACTAATTCGCGATAATCGTCGTCCTTCTGATAAGAAAACGATAAAATTTGCGTGATAAAATGTGTCTAAAATTATTTCACGCTAATTCCCCGGTGTAGAAATTTTCTTATCGTCATTCGCATTCCTTTCTCGCTATCATTGTGTAATTGTCGAAATTATCGCTCTTATCGAAACTGCCAAAATTCGAGAATTTTCTCACGTCCTTATCGCAGCTCCGTCAAGAAAAAGATACAAAATTCTTAATGCTTTTGTCCCTCCCCTCTTATCTTAACGACAGGAAGCGCGAAAAATTATTTTATCACTTATCTCTTATCGCAACTCCTGGAGGGTAGAAGTGAAATAGTTTTCTTTTTTATTTTTCGTCTTTTTTTTAATCGTCACGATTTTCTTATCATCACCGTGGAACTTGTAAAGGAAGATTTGCGTTTCTTCCAGCATCCTCCTGGCATTACTGCTACTATTACCACATCCTACTGTGTCTATATATATATATAGTACGTCATAGAGGTTGCAGATGGACGGATGGAACGCGGTCTCCGCGAGAACTGATGGACGTGTGCGGGTCTCTCATCTCCCGGCTTGCTTTGCCTCTCCTGCCTCTATATGTACCTTATTCTGTTCTTTCTGCTCTTTTCCAACTCTCCTCTCCCTCACTCTCTCTCTCTCTCTCTCTCTCCCTCCCCTCTTTCTTTCTCTCTTTTTCTCTCTCTCTCTCTCCCTCTCTCTCTCTCTCTCTCTCTCTCTCTCTCTCTCTCTCTCTCTCTCTCTCTCTCTTTCTCTTTCTCTTTCTCTTTCTCTTTCTCTCTCTCTCTCTCTCTCTCTCTCTCTCTCCCTCGACACATAAGAGTCAGCGCCAGCAGCTCGCACAACCCAGCCAGTCGAGGGGAGAGTTGCGGTACAGGTCTAAAGGAATTACCGTTAGCAACGAGTGCACACTCGGGGCTCTCTTTGCTCCGGTATACCCGACTTACGTTTGCCTGGCTTCCTGGAGAAGTTTTACTATAGTTGGCAGTAGTAACGCCGGGGCGTTCGCCGCACCGCACACACCACCACCATCATCATCATCGTCGCGCGTTTGTACACACGCGACTTAATGCGCATGCGCGCACCGTGTGTGCGTACACTCTGTGACTGAAGCCTCTCATCCCTTTACGCGAAGGAGAAATAGTAGCGAGTATCGTTGCAGTTAAAGTCTATATATATGTATATATATATATATATATATAGGCGTATAATATAGATATACGCGTATCAGTAAAACTGCTGGCTACCTTACAGTTTTACCTTCGATTCCTCACTCCCCCCCTCCCTCCCTATCCCACTTTCTTTCTCCCTCATTTCTTTGGCTTTTTTTCCACAATTCTTTCTACATTCTTGTGGCTTTAAACTAGTTCGTCGAATACCTTGGGGGAAAAAATCATTCGATGGAAGAATCGATAATTATTATCGTGAATCAAAATTCATCATGATTAGATTTTGTTTTTTTTTTGTCGAAATTTTAGTGTTTTGGAAGAAACGTTATTTTGTACTTGGAAAAAAAGGCAATATTTTCTTTAGTGGAAAAATATACGTGAAATTCTCGGTGAATTTAATAATTAATGTTAATTTATAGAAAATTTTGAAATAATTGGAATTTCGCCGAAGCGAAAAATTGACATTGCATCGTTTCATTTATCACCGTTACGTATTCGCTTTGTGGAGTATATATCGAGTTTGCCTCAATTTTCTGTTAACCAAAGAATTCTCACCCTGCTCGACTACCGTCAGCTTCCCCTCTCGCCGATCCCTCTCTTCTCTCTCTCTCTCTCTCTCTCTCTCTCTCTCTCTCTCTCTCTCTCTCTCTCTCTCTCTCTCTCTCTGTGTATGCATTTCTACTTTGCATTCTCTCGCCAAGTGGACGGTCCAAGAACACCGCGAAGCAAGCAACCAGCGAGCCACAGTCGGCAACATTGTGTACCGTTAGGATGAGATTATTGTGTGTACCTTCTTTCTCTCTCTCTCTCTCTCTCTCTCTCTCTCTCTTTCTTTCTTTCCCACTTTGTAATATACGTATTCACCCTAGAGCTAATACTCGCGTTGTGCCACAATTCCGTGAAAGCAAAAAGGGATATAACGACGACGGAGAAAACAAGAAAGAGAAGAAAAATAAAATTTACAAAAAAAGAAAAAAAGAAAACACGTTTTTAACGCTCGCTCGCTTCAGGAGTCTGCGGTACATCCGGATTAGCCCGAGACCCGTCCAAGTGTCCGTAGGTATGCAAATTCAATTGCGTTCTTTCGAGCAAGCCGAGAAATGTACTCGTTTGAAAAGAAGAAGAAAAACAACGGTACACGAAATTTTACGATTTCACAAAAAAAAACAAAAAAAAAACATACAACAAAAAAAATTACTTAAAAAATTCATAACGTCTGTTCTCCGGTTTGTTAAATTTTCTCAACGTTCGCATCTCGCAGTCGGCAAAATCACGTCGGACTTCCATCGACGCTTCCGTTCCAACGTGGAAATCTGACTCGGCCGATTCGGCACGTACTCGCGCCGTTGCCTGTGCGCATGCGTGTCCGCGTGTGCGTTATTCAAATATTTGTAATTATTGCAATAAGTGTATCGCGGATAATTACATTTTTCCCGACATAAAACGCTTTACCCCCTCCGCTCTATTCTCTCATTCCTACTCCCTCTTTCCTACTTTGTCGTCTCGTTCTCTCCTATTCGGTAGAGACGAGAGAAAAAGAAAAGAAAGAAAATAAAAAAAGAAAAGAACAAACAAATTTCTCCCACAGTGCTGACACGTATTCTCATGCCCGCTTGGCTTGATTCTTCTCACAGCCTCTTATCGCTCTCGTTTCTTCCTTCTTCGTCTTCTTCTTCTTCTTCTTCTTCTTTTTCAACGTACAACTCCCCCTCTTCAAGCTCAGCGTATCCGTCTCGGGCTTTTATCTACAATTCGTATTGCTTTCTTTCTCGCAACCCGAGAAGGACGCTCGGAAAGTCTAAACCCCCCTCTCTCTCTCTCTCTTTCTCTTCCGCGCGCAATCTTTTTTTCTACGTCGTAAGTCTAACTGCTTGAGTGTAAATAGTCGTAAGTCTCTTGAGTCTCTTGGCGACACACTCGCTCTATATATATATTTATTTATATGAGCGTATGTGTAAATATATAGAAGTGTCGCATTTGGTGCTGTGTGAAACGTGCCGGGTACGTTAGGTCTGAGAAGCATGGTGTCGGATTCCTGTCCTTCTCTTTGTCTTTGTATTTCTCTCTCTCTTTCTCTCTTTCTTTCTTTCTTTTTCTCTCTCTCTCTCTCTTTATCCTTCTCGAAGTTTCTCGTTAGGATAGCGAGGGAAATTTTCTAAACACCCGTTACTTCCTA
Source organism: Netelia virgata (assembly GCA_951802705.1). Lineage (NCBI taxonomy): Eukaryota > Metazoa > Arthropoda > Insecta > Hymenoptera > Ichneumonidae > Netelia > Netelia virgata. Next base: position 34,566,226 of record OX637867.1, on the reverse strand, counting down.
TTGGCCCAACGGACTCTCGAGTACGAGCAGTCTCCCCCCACCCCTTCCACTTCGAGCACCGCACTCTGTACATATTTTCCTTTCGTTCTCGTCGTCGATGAGATCGAAATATAACTCACGAAAAAATGTTAATAATTAATCGATGCGAGAATAATTGATTAAAAATTGTTCCAGATATTATGATTATTTCCCGGGTAAATAATTGATTGATTATCGATCGATCGATAGATTTATTGACAATAATAATAATAATAATAATCATAATCATAATAATAATAATAATATTAACAACATCAAATAAATAATTTGAATAAATGAAAATCGATGAACGATTAATTTCTCGTTCGAATTATTTATTCGATCATTAACATCGTTATCATGTGTATTTTTCCTACGTTTCACGCTTGCTTGTTTACCATTCATGAAAAAAGTGAACGTCGAGCTGTCGCGTCATAAATTTTTCTCCCTTAGATTGAAAAAAAAACACCATGACAATCAACTCATAGAAAGAAAAAAAAATTAATCTTTCTCGATGTTGAAGTCACGCTCGAGTGTGTTTACCGCCTCGGTTCCCCGTCACGCTCGTATCGAGAGAGAGAGAGAGAGAGAGAGAGAGAGAGAGTCGAGCGACCGAACGATTTCGAGAATAAAATAAATAAATATAAAAGCACGTAGAAGTATGTTTATTCGTCGTACGACGACGACGATGTCGACCACGACGAACGATCTCTAGTTACGTCGTTTTGTTTCATGGCGACGTTCGCGCGCCGTTCTGGGCCCCTCTTAGCACTCGGTCGTCGGGGCCCGAGCTAGCTGACGATGCGCGACGAAAACTCGCATTAACTGTCGAGTGTGAAATCGAAGACGCAAAAAAGAGAGAGAGAGAGAGAGAGAGAAAGAGAGAGAGAGAGAGAGAGAGAGAGAGAGAGAGAGAGAGAGAGAGAGAGAGAGAGAGAGAGAGAGAGAGAGAGAGAGAGTGAGAGATAGCAAGTTGGTTCGACGAAATGTGTAACGCGCTGCGTAAGCGAAAAAATCAAGACGACCGAGTCTGTGACAAGAGGGTGTTCTGGTCGACTGTAGAGTTATGGGGGTGGGGGGTTAGTCGCAGAGGGCTCGGTATCGTATTTAGTTGGCATTAAGCTTCAACGAGTCAAAGACTCGCTCTCAGTTCTTTCGTGATTTTCATCGCGAGAAGGTTCTTCTTCCTCCTCGCTTTTATCACCGATTTTCCTTGGCCAATTATATTTTTTTCGACGTTAAATTTTCATCGAGATGACGAAATTTAAGAATTTTCGTTTCGATGGAGAAAATAGACGAAAGAAAATTAAAAAATTGACAAGTTCGCGAGTTTCGTTTGTTTTTTTTTCTTTCTTTTGTGGAAGAGAATTCGACCGTGCGTATGATGAAAATCGTCAGGTATGAATAATTTTTAAGATTTTTGTGATATTTTTTTATTCGATCGATCGAGATTCAGAACGGTTAAGGCTGATGATAATTCTATTTTGTGTTTTCTTTCAATTATAATTTTTCTAATTTTGCCTTTCGCTCGTTAATTTTAATGCAATTAATCATCGGCTTCTTCGTTGCACGATTGATAATTGATTGTGACGTCGTTTCACCGCCGCATGCCTTTTCGTTGCTTCTGTCACACGCGTATGATAAAAAAAAAAGAAAAGAAAAAAAATGACAATCATCGAAAGTTTTTGGAATATTTTTAAATCGACGATTCGTCTCTCCGTATTAGCAACGAAACGAGATACATTATTCATACCCAAAAGGGGGGGGGGGGGGGGCGTAGATTCGGTCGATGAAAAATTTTCGCGTGGGAGGAGAATCTCTCTCTCTCTCTCTCTCTCTCTCTCTCTCTCTCTCTCTCTCTCTCTCTCTCTCTCTTTCTCTTTCTCTCTCTCTCGATCGTATCGCGAGATGAACGAAAGAGAAACGTGAAAACGAAAAATGAAATCTCTCGCGGCTTTATCGGTACGATCGATGAATAATGAATCGTGGGGAGTTTGGGCTCGTTAAAAATTTAAATAAAACAAAAAAAGAAAATATCAAATTGAACAATTAAAAAAAAATAATAATTTGACCGTCGATTGGAACCGACCGCGTGGATTTCATTCGTAAAAAAAAAAAAAAAAAAAAAGATAAAACGTACGCAACCGGATTGGTTCACCGGAGAATTATGTCGTCGATTACACATTTGTACGAGGCGATTCGAGCGAATAAAGTGTCCGATCGTATAATACGTCCGCGAAATTTTATCACCGACGATAAAATTTCGTATCCGTCTTCGAATTTCAACGTTTCGCGATTTTTGTTTTTCTTATTTTTTATTATTTTTGTTTTCTCATCGCCACCACGAAATAGTATACATCGACGCCAATTAAATTTTTTTTTAATTCGCGTTTCTCGACGCGAATTGTCTTGATAAAAACGAATCGATCGTAAAAAATAATGACGATGCCGCGCGAGACTCTTGATTCGCGGTAATAAAGTTCGATTCTTAGATTGCATTGAAGAAATCTGAAAAAAAAAAATAGCTAAACAAAAAAGAAACATTAAATCATCGTATCGTCTCTTCACGAAATTTTTCACTCTCGTTCTTGTCTCCCCCCCCCCCCTCTCTGGCTGGGTCCGTTCACGTTATACGGTCGCGTCTCTCGTTCGAGGTCTCATTTTTCAATGCCCCCCCCCCCCCCCCCTCGCCCCGCCAGGACCGACAAGAGAAAGGGAAAAAAGATCGATGGTTCTCGTCGGGTCGACTGGCAAGGTGCCCGACGAAATCTTGTCGGACTCTCCGGTGATTTTTTTTCTTTTACTTTTTTTGTATCTAATTTTTTTTTTTTTTTTTTTTTTTTGTGTTAATAATACGTTCTTTATTCATCGTATCTCGAGCCGTGTTCGACTTAAGGTCAAAAGGGAAACGATCCGAGCGCGAGCCTCTCTCTCTCTCTCGTCTCTCCTTTTGTCTCTCGACAAAGCATCGCAGAAGTTTCATTCGTCGATGTTCGCGTCGTTTAAAAGATGGCACGATCGGTAAACAGGTGCAAAAAACAAAGAAAAAGGAATAAAAAATACAAAAGATAAAAACGAAACACGAAACGGAAACCTCTTTGGAGTCCGCCGCACACGTGTCGTCGTAAAATAGTTATCGATACACCCGGGTAATTTGGCGGTAGCGACGACTCAAATTGGGAGCCATAGGGAATCCGTGGCAATAAACGCTTGAATGAAGGAAGAAAAAAATCCACGCACGCACACGCTCAGCCTCAGCCTCGTTTTTTTCCCCTTTCTTTAATTAGTACGGCTCAAGGTCTTGAAGATATAAGAACTAAAATAGTAGAAAAATAAAAAGAAGAATATCACCATGAATCGTATTTTCGTGACTCGAGAAACAATTTTTTGTTATTCTCTTTTTATTTTTCTCATTTAAAAAAAAAAACATTTTTTTTTTTAAATATCTCCCAAGAAATCGTGAACGAGACGATATATTATCTCGTGAAAATTGAAATAGTTTTTCGTTGGAACTTACGGCGACGTATATACGATAACGTTTATTATCGTACGACAGCTGGATCATTCGGGCGAGGAAATATTGTTATGAAAGTCTGTGGCCAACAGACGGTTTGCCTCCCGGTCATATATATATATATATATATATATATATATATATTTTTTTTTTTTCGTGCAATAATGCCAAGCATTTCTGGAGCTTCGTATCACGCGAGAAGCAGCACACTCCTCGCTCGTTCACTCTGCCACGCGAATGCATCCCCCCCCCCCCTGTCCCCCCTGCAGCGCCAACCCTTCAAAGTGCCTTTACACATATACGTGTATATATTCTCTCTCTCTCTCTCTCTCTCGCTCTCTCTCTCTCTCTCTCTCTCTCTCTCTCTCTCTCTCTCTCTCTCTCTCTCTCTCTCTCTCTCTCTCTCTCTCTCTCATCTCTCTCTCTCCCCTCTTTCTTTCTCTCTTTTTTTTCTCTCTCTCTCTCTCTCTCCTTTTCTCATTCACTCGATCCTCACGTACGTGTATTATTGAATAACTGTCGTCAGTTTACACGCACCTGTCGAGCAGCTTTTTTCTTCCAACTAGCACAATTGAACTCATCGAAGCGGGCGACGCGCATGCGCCCTCGTGGTCCCTCGTCGTCGATATTTTTCCAGTCCGGATCGATCGTTCTCCGTATAATTTTCTCATTATTACAAGAATTTTATTATCTCTTGAATTGTTTTCAAAGAAATTTATAACTCATTTTTCTCGGTCGTTTCCTTATTTTTCTGATCGTTTTGTTTTTTCTCTTTTTCCTTTTTTTCTTCGATTAATCCGGTCGTCGAGTCTTTTCACGAAATTAATAATGTTTTATCGATAAAACGACGAGTTACGAGAGATAAAAATTGTTGATTTATTCGACAATTATATTTTCTTAATTAAATTAGTGGAGGAGAGGGTTATTTATTATTTATTTTTTAATTATCCGTATTTGTGAATTTGGTCGATGGAATTTATAAAAATATTTACGTGGACGATAAAAACGGTGATGAAAAAGCATTTACAGCTCGTCGAGACTACTAGAGACACACACACATACACTCTCTCTCTCTCTCTCTCTCTCTCTCTCTCTCTCTCTCTCTCTCTCTCTTCTCTTCTCTCTCTCTCTCTCTCTTCTCTCTTTCTCTCCCAGCAGCACCGCTAAGATACGGTGACCCAGTGATACGTGGGAAATTCTTCTTGCCTGAGTTAGAACTCACCTCCCTTCCCTTTCCCACTTACGTTTTACCGCACATGGAGCGTTCGCGCCTCTGTATTCGCTGCATCATAGCTGCAATTTTGCAACGGTGGTGGCAAACGGATGGTGATGGTGGTGGTAGACTCTCGCGTCGAGACGGTTTTAGCGATTCGCGCGCGCGCGCGGGCGCTCGTCGGGGCAGCAAACTCCGTGCAATGCGCGCGTATCTCTCGTGTGTGCCCCCCTCGATGGAATTTCTTTCGGTTCTATATACGTACGTGGTGGCGCGCCATCGCGAGGAACTACTACTCGACGACGTATTCGCCCCGTGGCTCGATTGTCTCGAGGAGTTACATTTTTCTCACGCTTCGGATTGATTTAATCGTAATTACGTTTTTTCATCCGAGAATCTCTCGAGTCGGCGCCGGGACGCACCGACTTTACGCGTAACATTTTTATTGCTATATTGTATACGTCACGAATGGGGTTTTTTTTCCTGCACGCGTCACACTTTTGGCACCGTTAGACCAGCGACCCGACCTCGGTGTACTCGAAACGAGGGAAATAAAAAAATAATAAAAAAATATATAAATTAGGAATTATTTTGGAAAATTTACGTTTTTTTGTTATTTTTCGAATTTATTCGGAGGAAAATATTTGACGGGTGTCGAACGAGGGCTATTCCATCGTTCGTATTCTCGGGAAATGAAAGCAAAAGGACAAATTTTGAATTTTTATTTTATTTATATATTTTTTTCAAATTTTAAGATTTGAAAAATATTTTTTTTACATTGTTTTTTTTTAGGGATTTGTTTGATATTTGTCATTTGAAAAAAATCGTACGTCTCCCTCGTTATTCACATGCTGCGCATCCCGAGCAAAAAGCACAAATTGTCGGATTAAAACAAAAAATTTCTAGTAAAATATATTTTTTTACGTCAATTTTTTTATTCGACAGATTTATTATTAAAAAAGAAAAAAAAACGTTACGTCTCTCGAACGAGCGTTAATCACGCGCTACCTCGTGCGCCTTGGCAAACAAAACACAAAAAAAAGTCGTTGGACCATTTAAATACGGTGCAATCGTGTATAAAATATTTTTATCACCGCGAACATTAAACGACGATTGTATACGAGGGTTTCCCACGCTCCGGTCATTTTCATTCTTACATTGTCTCGATCACCGACATCGAGTCGGCCGAGCGATAAACCTCGTACGTAGAGCTCGAAAACGCCATATTTATTTTACTTTTTTTTTTTTCTTTCTTCTTTTTTCCCCCGTTCCCCTTAAATTATTATTAAGCGGAGTTCGCATAACGAGAGATCGTCGATTTCGCGAAGTCGTGGCAGCGCGAAAGCTCGTGACTCGTGCCAGTGTTGGGTTAATACCGAGGCAGACCGGTAGTCGGGGGGGGGGGGCTCCAGCAGCACGCAATTCTGCACTCCTCGATCGTTGAAATAACACCAGAGGCCCCCTCAGTTACACTTATTACCGGAGATTGCACGTTACGTCTCGTTACATCTTATATGGCTGCTCTCGTGGCTCTCGAAACGGTCGTGAGGAGAAAAAGAGAGAAACTAAGAGAATGGTAGAGAGATAGAGAGAGAGAGAGAGAGAGAGAGAGAGAGAGAGAGAGAGAGAGAGAGAGAGAGAGAGAGAGAGAGAGAGAGGGTGTGAGAGGGGGGGGGACTCAAGGCCCGGACTCTCGCATCGCGTTAATACTTTAGCGAAGAGATAATTAACCCGAGAGTCTCTCAAAGTAACTTTCAAATTCCACGATTATACCGCCCTCGCCCCCCTCCCTCCCTCTCTCTCTTCTTATTCTTTCCTAACCGTCGATTTTTATTTTATCCTCTCGTCTTTAATATTAACAATTGTTCTTGGCAAAATGAAAAATTTTCTTTAACAACGTATCGACCGATGACTAAACAAATTAGCAATAATCGACTCGATTCGGTTTTTCACGAGCGTCGATTAGTTTCTCTCGCGTGTGAGATCGACTTTATTTTGTTTTTTCGATCGATTTTTATCGATCTTTTAACGGAACGAAATTCTTTCCTCGTTAGATTTTTGCATCGATTATCGATAAGGACGCGCGAATATTCGTAATTATCGAATTAACGATTGGTCCGCGATTTGTTCGGCGTCGGGAGAGGAAATCGACGTGGCGTGTTCGTTCCACGATTTTATTCTATCGGTTCCGGATGCTTTTTTTTCTCGCTCGACGATCGATCTCTTACTTTCGATCGATACTACGCTTTGTCTCTCTCTCTCTCTCTCTCTCTCTCTCTCTCTCTCTCTCTCTCTCTCTCTCTCTCTCTCTCTCTCTCTTTCTCTCGCCACTTTGCTTTCCGCTTGTCTTCTTTTTTGTTTCTTTTTCATGTTTTTTATTTTTGCTCTCGATCTTAAACATCTAACAAGACGAGAGGGAGAAAAAACTCTCGAACGTTTACGATCTTCGCTCGTTGGCATCGTTGAATTCGTTCGTCGGACGAACGTTTTTTTGTTTTTATTTCTCTCTACGTTCTATAAAAGACCTCCCTATCGCGATAATTACACGCTTTGCAACATACTTTCACCACGTCGTTCGTTTTTTTTTTCGTTTTGCTTTATTTGTTGCTTTTTTCGTCAATTTTTCTTCTTTTTTTGTTTTGTTTTGGTTCTTTCTTCATTAATTACAAGCCATCGTGTAACGTTATAAATTACCTTACGCTGCCCTGGGTACGAATAGTTCGAAGCGCAGGAAGTACACACGATCTCGCTCGTCCTCGTCCTCGTACCAAGCTTCATGAATAGTAATTCATTATTTGCGTACAAAATCACACGGTTTACGCCTTCTTGAGTTGTTTTTTTAGTCATTTACTTTTCTATTTATTTTTTTTTAATTTTTTTTTTTTTTGTAAACTCGAAACAATTATTCGTCCCTCCGTCGATCGTTTCAGTCCGATCTCATCGAAACTTCGATAATTATTTTCATTAAAAATACGTTTTTACATTTTAATTTTCGCGATTTTCCACTTCAAAAAAATTGAAATTACGATTTTTTTTCATCCTCGTGGTGTTGCCGTAAAACGATATCGATATTAACTTCCGTTGACCTTGGGGCCTTACTTAATTCAACGAAGAAAGAATCGTAGACGTGGAAGAATTAAAAAATAAATTTCTTTTTTCAATTAAATTTTTGTTTCATTATTATTATTATTATTATTAATATATATATATATATTTCATTTTTCTTAAATTTATTTTATTTCATTTGTCCTTTTGACATTATTTTTGTTTCTAATTTACGAGCCAACGTCGCGCCAATCTCGTACGTCGATCGATTTTATTAGATTTCACGATACGACGGCTCGCGAGGAATTTCACGCCTGGTACATCGGCGCCTCGAGTCTCGAAGTCACATTTATACACAAGACGTATTTATATACGCGTGCGTGCATATGCATGTGTGTGTGTGTGTGTATATATAATCGAACGTTTTACTTCGTCGCACACGTGCAATGTCGAGCTCTTCGTGTATCGCCCCCCCTCCCCCTCACTCGCCCCTCTCCCCCTCTCGGCCTTACATTGAATAATTCTCGCGACTTTATTCATTAACTCTCGCAACGTACTGACACTCACTCACACACACACACACGTGCGCGCGCACACACACGCACACCCACTCGTCGTTCGTTTCGTTTACTGCCTTTGCCCCCCCCCCCTCTCCCTCGTCCCCAACTCGACATGCGCAATTTGTACCACCGGAATGGAATATTTAATGAATCGTGTATACTCGATCATTTCGAGAAGGGTTGCGTTGGGGGAGGATGGAGGGGGTGGGGGGAAAAAGGCTCGCCGAGCTTACAAATTTCACGATGTTATATTCATTTACCCATTGAGGCTTAACTAGTCGCGTTTATTAATAAATGCCGAGCATAATAATATAGACGTAATAATAGTAAATAATAATAATAATCATCATAATAATAATAACAATAAATTAAGAACGATGATGGTAATAAATAATAATGAGAAATAATGCACGTGGTATTTTTTTCCAAATCATTTTAACACATTGTTATTAACAATATTTCAATGTTTATAAACAAAATGATCTGATGGTTTTCTTTAATTTTAATTTTGTTCGTATTTCGATTTTCTTTTTTCTTTTCTTTTTCACGATTTTCAAATACTTTCAAATACTTGAAATACTTGAAATACTTGAAATTTTCCTTTTTTTTTTAACTCTAGTAATTTCACGAAATACTTTGCACGTGGAACTTACAGACACGAACGAAATACTAAGTTTTCCGACGACTCGTAGCTCGTCCAATTTCGCAAGGCATTTTTTTTTGTTTCCTCTTTGCAACAAAACTTAATCCTCGAAGTTTCAACAATGCGAGGAGTGGGAGGAGACTTCTCTCTCGTCGACTACGGTCAAGTTTCTTTCTTCATTGTCCTCGTTCTACTCGCGACGACCGCCTTTTCCATTCTTGTCTCGGGTATATATATATATATATATTTGTATATCGTCTAACCGGAAGTCCGCCTTTCTTCTTTACCCCCTCCCCTCTCCTCTCTCGCTTGCCTCAGCGTCGTTTTCGTCTTGCTTCTCGGCTGGTTCATCTATATCTCGGCCATTAATCCTCGACTCTTTGCTTCTCGTGTAATTTCTTTTTAACAAAATAAAAAATAATAATAATTCACAAATAGAACAAAAAAAAACAATAAAAAATTGCTCGATCGATCGAATTTTCGTTTTAACAAATTTGTTCAATCGTCGCTCAATCATTCTTGTTTACTTTATTATTTTCATTCGTCACTCATCGGCCACGAGAGAACGTTCGATTTTCCATCGTTACGAAAGTTTCGCCTCGATTCTAATCGAAAAGTCGATGGGTGCTGGTGGTGGTGACGATGGTGATGGGAATTGGTGTTGGATCAAGGAGAGAAAAAAAAACATACACAAACACACAAATACTTCGATGCATGGGATTGTCACCATGGCACGGATCACCCATTTCTTTTAACACATAAGAAAATCTCCGTTGTCTGAACGACGAGATTCATGGGGGATTTTTGTTTTCTTTTTCGAATTCCTTAATTTCTTCGTTCTTACCACGGAGGTCGCGGCGTGATGTGCCATAGTGGCATTCTCCGCATCGAAACAATCATCGCACGTGTACAACGAACCTCGTCGCACGCGTCGAAGAGGCCATTGGGAAATCGTCATATATATATAATTTTATCGATCTACTATATTGAACAAATATTGAGAATTGAAAAAAAAAACAACAAAAAAATATTATTTACGAGACGGAAATTATTGTGTAAGCTCACTTATCGATCACGTATCGCATATATTATCGTCGTTTCGTCGATGATTCGAGAACGAAGGTGTCGAACTCGACACGGAGGCGTAATCCTTCGTATATTTCTCTCTCTCGCTCTCTCTCTCTCTCTATACACACACACATATATATATATATATATATATATATATATATATATAGAGAGAGAGAGAGAGAGAGAGAGAGAGAGAGAGAGAGAGAGAGAGAAAGAAATATTATTATAACACAGATATATATCTGTGTTATAATAATATTTGGAAAAAAAAAATGTTCGCGTCAGATTCGTCCATTTTAATTGACAAGTCGTATATTATGTATTCGATAACGTCATTAGAGCGCTATCGTCATAGTGTTATAAAAATAACCTTCTGCCGAATCTCCGAGTTAAGTAATTCTCGATAGTCGTGTATGCATAAATATGTGTGTATAGTTAGGGAGAACTGCAACGTTTCTTGGTCGTGCTGAAAGCTTGAGGATGGGACGTAGAAAGCATTTCGCTGTTGGCCACCGATCGATTATGCAAAATCGTCGACGTTACAGCCATGTTCGCTTATATATATATGTAGAGAGAGAGAGAGAGAGAGAGAGAGACTTGCGAGGACACGTGCTATATATATATTTCTGTTGACACAAGCTCTCCTCCCGCTATCGTGCGATAGACGCGAGAGTTCCCGGAGATTGTCTAACGGAATTCCGGAAGCTCGAGGGAACTGCTCCCGTTATCTCGCCCCCGGGTCCTTCGATATAAATATACACGATAAATAGACCGTGCGAGCAAAGTAAAATTGGACTAACGAAGCGAAAGGAACGATAAAATATTGAAAATGATAGTTTTATTAAAGATCGCGAGCGATGTAACGCGACGTTGAAATAAATACGAATTTCCGTAAGAACGAAATTTTTCGTTTAATTAATAACGTAAAAATTCATTAAAATAGAAGAAATTTATTTTCGACGATAGGAACGATAATGATTTTCATATTTTGTTCGTGCGAAGACGCGAATTCACAATTTTATTATACATTTCGTTCGTACGAAATTTGATCTTGGACTTAACAATGAAAAAGAAAAGAAATGTTTGTTTTTATTTAATCGGAAAATAACGTTGATCGAATCGTTTTTATTTGATTCGCGTCTATATACGCGCGTCCTACCTATTTCTGCGTCGAGACCGCCGTCGACCTTCTCGCTTTATTCGCCTCGATACGAGAGCGAATGCACGGGGAGGTAAGAAAGAGAGACATCTGGCACGCATGGAAAAAATAAGAAATAAAAAATAATAATAAAAAAAAAAAACATCGAAAGGTACGACGAGAGGCGCGAATAAGAGAGCGAGAACGAACAGAGAGAGAGAGAGAGGGGGGAGAGAAAAAGTTTCATGGACCTCGACACTCGACACAGACTCGCTGAGCTCTCTCGGTGCTGCTCTCGTACACGTTCGCTCAGTCGTAAATCCGTATGGCTTTCGATTAACACGTTCGCGTTGTGTGTCCTCTCTCTCTCTTTCTCTCTCTCGTTCAGTTTCTTCCTTTCCTCTATGTACCGTGTCTCTTATTATTCCATTGCTCCCTTTATATATATTTTTTCTTATAAATAAATTTCTATAAATATATATATACAAATATGTTTACAATAAAATACGTACATATAATATTTTATTTTTATATTCTACATTTATTTCATACCTGTGTATATAGGCGTCGTTCCAACCGAGAGAACGACAAAACTGTGAAAGAGAGGGACAGTGATTTTTAAGATAAATAACAAAAAAAAGTATTCGTACGATAAAAAAAATATAAACGTGTATGTTATTTTATTCTACGTATAGATTTTTTTATAGACGTATATAGTGTCGAACGAAGGGAGAGTACGATCGTGGTACGAGAATGAATTTAAAAAAGAAATATATATATATATATATATATATATATATATATATATATAAATATATGTATTTTACAATTTTATTTTATAATTTAGTGTTTCTGTCTTAACCATGGCGATGTTTCAGCTCACTCTTGAAACCAGTCCGTGATAAGAGTCAACACGAATTTATTTGTTTCCTAGAGGATAACGGCCTCGGGTGCTATGCCCCCCTCCCTCTCTCCCTCCCTATCAACTCCTCCGACGACTCTGCGCTCCCGCGGCAGTCGGGCCAAACCAGCCACGCGACATTGCCCCTCTTTTCAGTCTCTCTCGAGCGATAAGCGAGCGCGCGCACGAGGGACTCGACAGCTACGAGCGAGAGAGAGAAAGAAAGAGAGAGAGAGAGAGAGAGAGAGAGAGAGAGAGAGAGAGAGAGAGAGAGAGAGAGAGAGAGAGAGAGAGAGAGTGACACACACGTACGAACGTAATAAATTAGAAAAACAAATTTACTCGTTCAGTTATCGAGAATTTTATTAATCAAATTTTCTCCTCGCGCTTATTACGATAATGGACCGGTACGTGATTAAACGAGACTGAATGTTCCATCGATAAAAATTAAGATTTCGTTTAATAATTTATTTATTTTATTAATTTGTCGAACAAATAAATTAATTTTGAGAAAGTATTTTTGTTTTCGTTAATTAATTTTTGTGATTAAATAAATGTGCGGACGTTATTAATTCATTGAAACTTGTAGTTCGTGAGATGGAATTTAAAAAATATGTTTTTTTTCGAATATTTGAAATTGTTTTGAGGAAAAAAATGGATAAAAAAGTGTAGAATAGATCGAAAGGAAATGGACGAGAGAATTGCGGAGCATGTAAGTAAGTCTGCATTCTGATTGTACCGCATTCACGTGAGTCGAGGGGAAAGAGACACGAGCGAAGACAAGTCAGGCAGTCAGTCACTCAGTCAGTCAGTCCAGGTTGTTGGGCACATAGCGAGAGTCATGCTCGTCCGCTTATCTCTCTCTCTCTCTCTCTCTCTCTCTCTCTCTCTCTCTCTCTCTCTCTCTCTCTCTCTCTCTCTCTCTCTCTCTCTCTCTCTCTCTCTCTTCTCTCTCTCTCTCTCTCTCCCTCTCTCCCTCTCTCTTTCTCTCTTTCTCTCTTTCTCTCTCGCTCTCTCGCTCTCACTCTCATATTTATTTGTTCTTTATTTTTCAAACATTTCACTGTCACAAATATTCGAACAAAAAATCAACGAAATTCACAAAAATTAATTCATTCGCTTGAAGCAAATATCAATAATTTTGTAACTAATGTAATGATAATTATTTTTTTGTTTAGTAAAAAGAATATTTTCAAATTTGCCGTTTAATGTTTATATTTCCATTCTTATTTTTTTATAAATTTCGATCTTGAAAAATCAGTTCTTTCCTACGAAAATAAAATTGTCCAAAAAAAATAAAAAAAATGATAACCCGACAAAAATCTCGCGCTTTAAAATCGAAATAAATTATTGCTGCTTTTGAAAATGGAATTTTCGTTGAAAAAAGAAAAAAAAAATTGCGATCCTCGAGCACGCGCGTTCGTAAAATTATCGGCGTGCCATAAGTACATAGTTGCGGGAAAGTTCGTGAATGAAGTCATGCGCTGGCGCTTGCCCCGTGCCTGATCATGACCGAATGAATGAGAACCGGGCGTGTAAGAGTCAGGCGGTGAAAGAGAGAGAGAGAGAGAGAGAGAGAGAGAGAAGGAGGTAATTCAAACTCGCGATTTTCAGGGTAACGGAGAGGTTGCGTCGCGTAATGATTATACGGTTAAGGTGCAAGCTGCATGAAAAATAAAAAGAATTTTATTTTCTATATGCATATATATAATAATAATAATAATAATAATAATAAAATATACAGGAGTGAGAAAACGTGCGTGTCCTTCGTAATTATACCCGCATGCTAACGAGCATGTACGCGCGTTCGATCAATTAGCGATCGGAAGAGACGACCCGAAGGAGACACTGAGAGAGAGAGAGAGAGAGAGAGAGAGAGAGAGAGAGAGAGAGAGAGAGAGAGAGAGAAGCCGCCGGATTCCATTTCGCTTTCGGTACAAACGCGACGAACGACGACGACGAGAATTTTTTTTATATTTTTGTTTTTTCTACTTTGTCCCTCTCTCTCTCTCTCTCTCTCTCTCTCATTCGAATCCCGGTTGAGGGGTTACATGTGTTAAATCCATTAATATTATACGCGCCGCGATATACACAAGCCGTTTCGCGAGACCGTATAATTTCGACGGTACGAACCGAGCAAAACGCTCATTAGCTCATTAACGTACCGATCGTATTATACTGAAAGCGGGGAGAGATACAGCCATTTAAAATTCACCTACGTTTTTCCCCATGACTATTTTTCCTTGGGGAAAAAAAAGAAAAAACAATTATCACGTTTCATATCGCCACGTTCGACCATTTGGTAATCATAGCCCCTCGTAAACTCGCACCGATAGAGAAATTACGTTTTAACGATCGTCGAAGAAGCCAGACTCGAGAAATATCGAAATTTTCTCTCTTTTTTTTTTTTGTTGTCGTGTCAAGTCGATTATCGTTACAACAACAAAAAATCTTTCAATTTCTTCGACAAATTGATTAATCTTCTTTCGATACATAAAAAAAAACATAAATTATAATTTTGCAATAAATTCCTTTTTGATATAAAAATAATTAAATTTCAATTAAAAAATATAATTTAAATTACAATTTCTCGATTAATTTTGCTCGAAATGTGTTTTAGGAAAAAATCGACGCGAAAATGATCCCCCCCCCCCTCCGTCCACTCTCGAGAATATTCGTCGCGTACGAGATTATCGACGCGGTAGAATCTCCCCAAGTTCAACGGTGTGGTATTCCTCCTCTCGTCGTTGTCCCATCCACGAGCGTCTTTTTACACTTTATGCAGTCGAACCGACGAGCGAGCAACCAACCACCGACAGATAGGTCCTTATACACCCTGTGGTATGTAGGTACGTAGAGAGAGAGAGAGAGAGAGAGTTTATACTACATACTATCGACGATATATTCAATGCTGTTGCGCGAGAATCGCGTCGAATGTACTGAAAAAGATAGAGAGGGTTGCTGCTCTCTCTCTCTCTCTCTCTCTCTCTCTCTCTCTCTCTCTCTCTCTCTCTCTCTCTCTCTCTCTCTCTCTCTCTCTCTCTCTTCCTCCCTTCTATCTTTCTATATATACGTATATAGTAGAATAGCTTTTGTGGGGTACGATCGTCGTCGATATTCGAGTCGAACGCGGTGTGGAGTGTGTTGCTGAACGGACATCGCGCGCGGTCAGGAGTAACTCGTTGGCGATTAATCGATACCCCCCTCCTCTCTCTCTCTCTCTTTCTCTTTCTCTCTCTTCACGGATCGAGCGACTGCATTCAGCATGGGATACAAATGACCTTATCGGGCAGGGCCCTTTCTCTCTCTCTTTTCTCGGTGAGTTTCCTCTCGAATAAGAGAGATTTACTACATCTACAGTACATGAATGTGTATATATATATATATATATATATATATAGAGAGAGAGAGAGAGAGAGAGAGAGAGAGAGAGAACGTACCGATATATAAATGTATATAAACGTATGTTACGATACAGAGTCGTATAACGATGAGAGGCACGCGCGTTTTCCAACGTGCGATTCTCTCGCGCGATTATTCGACGGATTATATCACGGTATTTATAATAATCATTGGTACGCGCGCAAATTCTTGATAAAGGCAGCGAGAGAGCGCGTTTACAAAGAACACGCGGACAATATAGGTACGACGGATTAAAATTCACCCGTGCTCGTATCAATCCCAGGCCGTTCACGATCCTCCCACCTTTACCGTCGATTTCACACGAATTATAATCCTCGAGGGGATGAATATTATTTTGTTTTGTAATTGTTTTGTTTATGTTTTTCTTCTCTGAAGATTTTCCAATTCGCGCGAATAACACGCGTGTATATTATACGCGATACGTTTATCGACCGTGAAATTTTCGTACTTTACCGTCTCTATCAGATATGTACGAAGCATTCGCGTATGTTTCAGGCTATTTTTAGAACGAAAGAAGAAACAAAAAATGAAAAGAAAAAATAAGAAAAGAAAGAAAATATTTCAAAGAAGAAGAAGAAGAAGAAGAAGAAGAAGATGAAAAAGGAGAGGGAAAACGATGCTTTCTCGAGATGTCGAAAAGATGTACGAGCCACGTGGTCGATCACGATTTTACAACTCTTTGGTACATATCTCTATATTTAGCATCCTGCGGTCTATATATAGATATATATGTCGACTTTGCGTACAGTCGATGATCGTAGATCACGTGATTACCGGTTAGCGCGATCGTTAGGCTAATGCGGTGATAACTCGGTGCTCCCTCTCGCCTTCTCGCCATATTGCCCTATCTCTCCCTCCCTTCCTTCTACCCCTACTCATCCTCTCTCTCTCTCTCTCTCTCTCTCTCTCTCTCTCTCTCTCTCTATCTCTCTCTTTGGTTCGTTGTTGCCTCCCTTCCAATTACGCGCTCCCCCGCGTCATAATTGCGACCCCCGCATTCGTGTGTGCCCGCTTACCTTCGGATTCCGAGATTCCTACCTCCCTTCTCTCTCTCTCACACACACACACACTCTCTCACTCTCTCTTCTCTCTCTTGCGAGCACATACTGCTCGTTTCTGCCAGAGGAGATGATCCTCGTACGGTCGAGAATTGCCCGCTCGATTCTGCCAGTTCTCGCCTTCCTTTGATCCACCCGGTGATTATTAGCCTCGACTCCACACACCGATCTCGTCTACTCTCTCTCTCTCTCTCTCTCTCTCTCTCTCTTTCTCTCTGTGTTGCGCGCGCGCGCTCTCTCGTAGTTCCCGAAGCATCCTCCTCCTCCTTCTCCACCCAATCGACCAAAACGATAGGGTTCCGCGTAATTGAAGATCGGTAATGCGCCTTCGTATGGAAATTGATAGGATTATTTTAACCGATTTTGTCCGATCGATTCGTGTACGATATTTTCTTTTTGTTCTTTCTCGAGCTTCGTAATTATCGGCAATTTTCAAGAAGATATTAAAAAAACGTTTAATAAAAAAAACCCATCACATTCTTAAGAACGTCGATTACTTGTAATTGTTGTAAAAATTCGTAAAAATTCGAATCGTATTAAAAACAACAAACAAAACTTGAATGTATGAAATATACGGTTTTCCTTTCGTCGAGAACTTTTTACACGTTCGACGACACCGACGAGCGACGAACGTCGTGTCCCGTCTCGATATCGCGAAATTGATAACGATCGCGCGAAAGTGTCGAGCGTGTTATCGTACATTAAACATTTTTTTTGTTTCTCGTAACCCACGACGTTCCGACTCGAAATTTCGTCGGACTGCTCGCCTCGCTCTCGATGAAAAATAATTCGACGATTAATTCAATAAAATCGTCGTTAAAAATTCGCAGTGTTAAAATACAGAAATGTGATCCATCCGCCCCTTTTTTTATTTCTCGGTGCTCTGACGAAGTCGTTTTTCATCAGATTTGTATCTCGCGGCAACTAACGCGAAATAATCGCGAGATTATAAAAAAAAATCTCTCGCGTTCGTGGCATTTCGTTGGCGCCAGGAGACTTTTACTCTGTCTGTTTCTCTCTCTCTCTCTCTATCAAAACGAATTCTCGATCCAATTTTCTCTCTCCGTCTCTCGCTTTCGTGCGAACGCGATTCTTTTTTTCATTGTTTTCGCAACGTTATTCTGGATCCGAGCCAATAAACACTCACGCGTGCCTCTCCCTCGCATCGTCGGTTACATCCTAATTACTCGATCTCCTCGCGCGCGCACTCTCGTCCCCGTGCGCGCCTTTTTTGTTTTGTTTTCGCGTCTATTCGTGAAATCGCGAATCAACGTTTTTTTTTCTTTCTTTCTTTTTTAATTAACACAATAATTTGGCGCGCGTTTAAATATTTCTCGCGTGAAAGTTCGCATTGTGTGTTTATTGACGTACGAAAAATCTTACGAAAAATAATTAAGAATTGTTAATTAACGTGTTGGCTGCGCGAAATAATTCGTTCATTTCGTTTGTTAATTCTTGAAGAAAATGACGGAGGAAAAAAACAAAATTGTGCGAAATGTGGAATCTTCGACACGCATGCCATCCTTTCCCCCCTTCTCTTCTCTTCTCGTCTCTTTCAGCACGTGCGAGAAATCGCGAGTAAAATCTCGTCGAAACGCACGAAAACGCTCGTTGCCATTGATATCATCGCACGTTTATCGAACGATTGCTACGACTCGTCTTTAATCTCGCGAAATTCCCGCGAACGCCACGAAATCACGATATTCGTTTTTGTTGTTGTTATTTTTTTTGTTCACTCTCGCACATTTTCCACAAATCTTCTATTTTATCAATTTATCAATTTATTTTCTTCTCTGTAAATAGTCGAAAGTGCGATCGCGCGCGATGATACAAACAAAATTGCTGTCGACAAAATCGTTAACGAGAATTCAAAATTATTCCGTAGGATCGTCTTCGAATGATAATTATAAATTTTTGTTAAGTATATTTTTCCACGTTTAAAGTCATTTCGAAAATTGTAACTCGTTATTTCCTCTTTCAAATTAATTTCGAGAATCTACATGCAAATATTATTTTTTTATTATGAATAAATGATACGAATTTTTATTAATTCCCATTTTTTTTTTCCAAAAATTGTAATAATCGTCGATCGATTTTGTCGTCGTTGAAACCCCGCGAGAATTTATAAACTCTCGTTTTACATACACGTCGAGAGACTTTGGTCGCACGTGTGTTCGTTGAGCTTTGGGCTTCGATCGTCGTCAATGAAGTGTGTTTAATATACGCTCGCCTGTCTCGTGCGGCGTCCCACGCTGGATTAAACACGTACATATATATATATACACACACAAATACATATATATATATATATATATATATATATATATATATATATATATATATATATATATATATCACTTTAAAAGTGTGCATATCTCTATCTCTTCTGTCCATCTGTATCCACACAAGTCTGTCCTTCTCTCGTTTCACGCACGACTGTGTACGAGAATTTTTTTTCTCCATCTCTCTTTCCCTCTCATTCTCGCATCGCCCACATACCAGCCGTACAAAAATCAAAAGGAGATCTATCCGTGTCCCTGTTCATTTTTTCCCATCCATACGCGCGTTAAACGTTCGCTCCGCTGACTCGCTTTCGACTTTCGATTGTGTTCTCGCCTCGCGTATATTTGCCCCGAGAGCCCCCTTCCCCCTCTCCCTACTCCCTGCAGCTCGAACCGTACATGCAAACTCGTTGCAATTCCCCCGTCTGTCGTTCGCGACATTGAACGAACGCGTCAAAGACGAATTCGTTGTTTTTTAAAAAATTTATTTGTTTTGTTTTGTTTCTGGTTTTTTTTCAAACGCCCCCGACCGAACTTTATCGACAGGCTTTAGAGATTTTTTCGATCATCGAGTTTTTTGGTTCGTTCGAATTCTGCACGAGGAGAAAAACGAATCGTTTAATTTGAATGAAATTCGATTTAAAATCGAATCGAAGTAAATTTTTATTAGATTCGAGCTTTTTTGTCGAATGGGAGAATTTTTTTCTTTGCTTATTTTGTTTTTGTTTCGTTTCAACGCAACCGCCTTTTCGTCGTCCGATATCAATTATCCATCGAGGGCCCGTGATAAAATTCGATAAGGAGCCCAAGTTTTGGAAACGTGCCGAGGATATGTCTCTCATACGATCTCGGAAATATAATTCTCGAATTCGCGTCACGTCGAGTCCCTGTAAATACGTCGCTCTCTTCTCTCTCTTTCTCTCTCTCTCTCTCTCGTTCTCTCTCTTGAAGAGTTTAGCCGGACTTGGCGAGTCTCGAGGAAGTGTGCAAACGAACGAGAAAGAGAGAAAGAGAGAGAGAGAGAGAGAGAGATGAGAATGAAACGTGAACGGGAAATGGGAGAAGGAGATAGGGCGGACAGGATCGTCAAAGGAATAAGGAAAACTTTCGTTCCTCCTCGTTCCTTCTCTTCCCACTCCCTCTTTCCTCTTTCTCTCTCTCTCTCTCTCTCGTAACGTTCGTCGGGTGCATACAAATTCCCTTTTTCTCAGGCTTCTCTTTCCAAGCGCTCGTTCGGTGGCAAACGAGAATGACGAGGAGCCTCCCGAGAAAACGAAAGAAGGAAGCGAGAGAACTGAACATAGAGAGAGAGAGAGAGAGAGAGAGAGGGAGATGAAAAAAAAACGATCTCTTATCTCGAGCACGCTTCAATGTAGTAGACACATACGTATAGACACCGGACGTTAGTCGGCGAGGAAGGGGAGTTGGCGGGGGACTCTCTCGTCTCGTGTATACACGCAAAAACGTGATCAGGGTTCCTCCAACGGTTTAGGCGGTTCCCGAGATTCCGAGACAAACCTATATATATATATGTATATATATAGGTTTGTATAGGTGTGTATATATATATATATATATATATATATATACGAGGTCCCTGTGCGTAAAGATCGAAGAGTCCGCCGAAGCACGAGCGAAAGACTTTTCCTTTCACTCTCGGAAGGCGCCACGAACCCGAGACTTCGCGTCTTCGTTCTTGGAGATATAAAAAAAAACAAAAAAAAAACAACGATACGCACAAGAGCGAGAACTTGCACTTTCGGTTTTCCTCGCGATCGTTAATGACTCTCGCCCGCTCTCACTTTTTTTTTGTTTCTTTCTGTCTTGATCTACTCACGGTACGAGGGAATTCTTCGTTTTCTTTTTTCTTTTTTCTATTTTTCTTGTTAAAGAATTTCTTAATTTATCAATTAATCTGTTGATTTATCGTTAAATTCTTTCACTTAATTAATTTTTAATGATTTAATATATATAATAATGACTTGTTATTTTTATATATATAATTTTTTTTATATTTGTTATTGATTGTTGTTTATCATTTTTTTTTTTTGTGTTTTTACGGTCGCTTCGCCTTCTTCACTGTTTCTTATAACATATATAAGGTGTCTGTGTATTACTAGGAGGACATCGTATCTCCGCCCGATCGTATATAACAATCACGTCGGATTCTATTATCTAACAGGCGGGGCGACAGGTTGGCTTGATTTTATTTTAATGGGAGGGCTCTGCTCTTACCACAGTGGCAGCAGCAGCAGCAGCAGCTTTTCCCTTCGCGCTCGAGCGAACTCTTCGCGCACGTCCTCTCCTATATGCGTATAGTACGGTACATATATATATATATATATGGGTGTGTGTGTGAGCATATATGTCTCTTCGCGTTCTTCTCTTCGTCTCTCTCTCTCTACGGTCTCTTTTCCTTCGACCCAGACTATCCGGTACAAATTCTTGTCAACGCCGTCACGTCGCGATACTAGATTTATGAAACTGACTTTTGCTCTTCCTTTAGTCCACGAGACGCGTGAAATTCGTGACAAGAAAACTTCGTCGACGAGAAAACCAACAAATATTATAAAAATTATCAATTAACAAGTGAAAAAATGTTTTTTTCAAAAATTATTACTTAATTAATGTGTTCTCAATAATTATGTACACTGGAGAATAATTAACGATGAATAAACAAAGTTAAAATGTGACGATGAATAAAGTCGAAAAATTGCGAAGTTGCATCGTTTCGAGATTTCACGAGCCGCAAAAATTCAACATTCACTCCTCGTCCTCGAGCACGCGGGGAGGGTTCGGCCGGCTCGGCTGGCCCGAGACCACGTCATGCCGCGTTCGTCTCGCACTCGCGAGCATATTTCGCGCGTTCGAACCGAAGAGGCGGAGAATGTTCGACTTTAAACGTCGGTGGGCACGCGATAAATCTCAATTATCGATCCTTCTCTACCGGCTTAACTCTTAACGTATATATACATATATCTTCGACCAACGGACTTAACACATATATATATATATATACGAGTGTATAGGTCAAGCAATCCGAGAATTGACGATCGCAGCGCACAGCTGGGCCCATCAGTGGCAAAAAATACACTTTTCTCTCTCTCTCTTTCTCTCTCTTAGAGTATTACTCTCGACTCTCGTCTGCGACCGAGCACAGAAAACCATCGGGTCCTTCTCGCTTTCAAACACACATCAAGCGAGAGAGAGAGAGAGAGAGAGAACACTGCTCGCTCTCGTGGTGAGAAAACCGCGTGTGTAACGAGCTTGGGTAATGCTCCCGCAAGATCTGTCTATACTTATGTCATATATATGCAATACCAAGCAGTATGGTACACACGAGAGAGTAAATGGCATCGGAGTAGCGTGCGCCATAAAAAAAAAAATAAATAAATAAAAAAAAACAAGAAAAAAAATAACAAAAAGAGAAAAAGAAATACGAAGAAAAAAAAAGAAACACACAGCCCTGTGAGAAGCGAGCGATATAGCAGAACAGAGCTTAGGCCAGTTAACTGCTCGGTTGCCAGCGATGGAGCACTCGGTGCACTTTCTTCGTTGACCCAGTGCGAGAAACTTACACATCTGTTTTATATATATATATATGTATATATACGTGTGTGTGTTTAAGAATCTATGAGTACGAGGTATATAGTGAATCGTACTGTATCGTAAAGTCGTTCGTTGCGTACGTACGGCATGACGCACGTGGCCGGGAGGAAATAGTCGACGTTTCATTTCGCTCGCCGCTGCGCCTATCCCTTCGTCGCCGGCGCATATTAGCAATAAGCCAGTCGAGCGCGTGCGCGTATCGCGTACGCGGTGACGAGAACCGCGAACGCACTGCAATGTTCCTCGTTTCTTCGTGCGTTATATATATATATAGGGTGTCGATTAATGACAAAGACACGGAAAATATTCAGGTAGTTGGCTTCGGGATGAAGGAAACGATTTTTGTTTAATTGTCCCGGGATAAAAATTGACCGAGATATTAATCCAAAGGAATCCCAAAACGCGCTTTAGCAATGAAGACGAATTTATTTTCTCTTGTCGCGTCGACTCGTCGTTACTTTATTAATAGTTGTTTCGTCAAGATTTGTATAAAAAAAAGCAACAATCCGTGAAAAAAAAAGTGTCTTGAGTGGGACTCGAACTCGCGACCCCGGCATTAATCGATAGCGGTCATTTCCATTTCGAGGTTATATTTCAAATTTCTAAACTTTGAGAATTAATATCTCGGCCAATTTTCATCACAGGACAATTTTGAAAAACTCGTTGTGTTCATATCGACGCCGACTATCTGGGTATTTTATGCCGCTTCGTAGTTGCATAACACCCTGTATATGTATAAATACGTATCGGTAATATGAATTGCTTTTATATATATATCGAACATTATTGTTCAACTGGAAATTGGCGTAGGAAAATTACGACTCGTACGTTTATAGGTATAGGAAACGTTTCGTTGATTTTGCTGCATAAGCTGTTTTATTGTAGGCTGGACACGCGTGGGTTAATGACACGTAACTATCTCGCCCGTGCAAAATTATTAAGCTTCTGGATCGCGCCGATGCCGATTGTCGGGCGGTGAAAGGTTCGTAAGAACGAGATACGCACACCCATACGCACTCGTACATACATACATAAATACAAATGTATATATATATATATGTGTGTGTTATGAATATGTTAATAGATCGTAGAGTAGCAAGATCGTATTCTCGCCGTACTACGCACCGAATAAATAATCAACGGTTATTATAACGTACATAAGGTGGATTACGGGTCTGCTTGTACGAGGACGTGCGTCAACGTTCGTACACGCGCGTCGTCGAGCTAATATCGAGAGATAGAGCGTGGGCTGTTTTTTTTTTATTTTTTTTTTACGATCGTTGTGAATGAAAAGCCGAATATCGTTGGCGGGAATAAATAAACTCGTGGATAAATAACGATAATGACGATGGCGCACTTTTTTTTATTTTCAACGTGTGAAAAATGCTGATTGTTTGTTTGTTTTTTGTATTTCATCTAAAGTAAAGGATTCACGACGAGAGAAACGGACGAATAAATGAAAACGTTCGCGTCCTGTGTTGCGCGCACGGACATCTTTATTACCGTGCGAGTGTGTAATTGCCGCGAGGTGGCGCGAACTCGGGCCACAAGTGGGCCTTAACGGTTTAATGCGAATATTTCCAAGGTACGTTGTAACACTATGTGGGTAACCGGCAACAGGAGCGAGAGCTCGTTATACCTACGTTTTTTTTTTCTTTTCTTTTTCTTTCTTTTCCTCTTTATTAACTCGCGTACAGAGCGTCACGTGGGTGGTTTAAACTTGGTGAAAAACACGGCCGAGTTTTGTTCCCCTCGCGTACGATATTGCCAGCGACTCGTTACGTCTCGTCGACTTGTGTGCACACGTGTGCGCGCTCGCGACTCGATCGTGGCCAGAAGCGGAAAAATCGTGGAAAAAAAATTGAAAAAAACAAATAAATATAAAAAAAAAACAGAAAATGTGTCGAAACACCGGACTAAGCCGAAGGTAAATTCGACGCGAGGATTTGAACGAGGGCGTCGCGCGTTTCGTATCGCGCCTCGTTACACGCAACGAATCTATGAAATGTGGGGAAACGTATAAAAAAAAATTGGAAATATTGAATTTTGTTTTATTAATTATCTTTTTTCTACTTTAATATTTTGATATTATTTTGTTTTATGTTTAATTTGATTTTGTGATGTTTATTTTATTGCTTTTGATATTGATGTTATGTTTCTATATTTATTCGATCTTTTTATATTCACTATTTATTTTCCATATTCCTTCTATTTTTCGTTATTTACTTAATTATTTCGTATTGATTATTTACATTTTTAACGATTTATCGATTAAACTCGAAGATAAACGGTTGGGGATTTGTAACGAGATCGAAAACAGGGCGGTACGCGTATAATAATCTGGGTAAATAGGCATAGGTGTGGGTGGTCAAGACCGAGAGCTCCATCGAGTGGACTCGTGCGAGACTCACTCGACTCGGCTACTTCACAGTCTACTACGTATTATATATATATATATATATATCACAGTCTACTACGTATTATATATACATATATATACATATATAACTATCTATCCAAACGTATCAACGTATACGATAGCATGTACGCACGTTAAGTACTTCTAGGGTATAACGCGTGTATACCTATACGTATAATACACGGTGTAGAGTACTCTCGAACCTCTCGAGTTCCAATGCCGAGATTGGCACACTAATGAGCGATCTCTGTAATTCTCGTCGCACTAGACGCACCGATAGACCTCTTTCTGATTTTTTTTCTTCTTTCTTTCATTCTTTTTGTTTGCCTCTTCTAATTCACGTTTTACCCACAAACCCAGCTTTCCCATGACCATTAGCAATATTCCGAAATTTGTGTTCACCCCCTGCTCCTCCGTCTCTCGACTATCGCTGCTTTAGCGATCGCAGGCTTCTCTCCTCGCCTCTCCCAGGATATTGGGTAGATCACGCGAGATCCAGACTACACGCGTATAATACGAGAGCGCGCGGAACACCACAAAGCGTAACCTCGGGGATGAGAATTTCTCACGAGTAATTTTCGCCTTCGTCGCACTTTTTTTTCCTTTTTTTTTCTTTCGCGAAGAAACGTGAACGTTTTTTTTATTTTCTTTGTCCTCTCTCCATTCTCTTCGGGAACCGTAAAATCCGAAGTCATATTATTTTATCTCTCAATTTATCGTTTATACAAAAAACAACGGTTCTCGCAAGATGGCGCCTCGCTATGTATTTTTATTCGGTATTTTATTTATTTTTTCGATATTTTTTTATCACCTACCTACCTGAAATTCTTTTACGTCTCGCATAAAAGTCGGAAGAGGATTTTTTTCTCTTTCTCGTAATTAATTTACTTTAAATATTTGCTTTCTTCTCTGCGAACTAAAATCTCGACTCTTCTCTCTCTCTCTCTTTCTTCCTCCCTCTCTCTCTTCCTTACTCTACCTCGAGGACTTACGCCATATTAAATCTTCTTCAAGTTCCGAGTCTCTCACGACTTTTCACACTTTCGTACTTCCGGTGTCGTTTTCTCGTATACGCGGTATAACTTTTTTTCTTTTCTTTTTTTTCGTCGGAGCGTGTCTTGTCTCGTCGCGAGAGGCCGTTCATCCCCTCGCGTTTCTTTCTCTCTCTCTCTTTCTCTCTCTCCCTCTTGTCGAGTTCCCTCGGCGAAGGAGGGATGAAGCTAATTAGACTGCACGAACCGAGACGAGAAATCATCGAGGCAAAATGCATTTGTGACTTAACCCGAGTTACGTGTGTGATGTACGTGTGTCGCGCGAGACAGAGAGAGAGAGAGAGAGAGCGAGAGAGAGAGAGAGAGAGAGAGAGATAGAATGCCTCTTTGTCGTGCACGTATCGTCTCGTCGGGCGTTATGAGTGAAAGTGTTGAGAATAATCTCATTAACTTTCGGTCTAACTCGACGCTCGCAGTCGACTCCTCGCACTTCGCACCAAAAAGGGGAAGATTGTTTTATTCATCACAAAGTTTATTAATATCTTCACACCCGCAAATAACATCATTACCTTCGTATTGTGCGGAAAATTTCCGTTTAATTTGAGCTATACAAACTTAATAAATAAAAACAAATAATTAAATTATATATCAAAAATTTTTCGTTTTTCAAGTTTTTTCCCCATATTTTGATCTTTCGATATCGTTATAGATATGACGACAAATTCCCGACTCGATGAACAGAAATTCATTTCTCAACAGAGCATGGAACGAATACGTCTTCCGCAGGCACGATCCGATGTAACGAGTGCAACGCTGCATATCTGTCCATAATGCAAATATATCAATATATATATATATATACTATATACATATACTATATATATATATATATATATATATACTATATACATATATATCTATATATACGTAGGTGTGTGTGTCTGTATTGTAGAATGCCCCGTTAAACGACTAGGCAGAGAGGTTGTCAGATCCTCGTCCCATTTCAAATGTCAAGTGCACACCCTGAGCAAAATTCTCCTGGGGGTTGGAGAGGGCTGGGGGGGGGGGGGATATTTCGCTGACTCGCTTTTCGAGAGCATTATTGTCTCGCCTCGGTGTCCCACTTACGATTTCCTCTCGCGAAGACGAGAATTCTTGGCTCGAGCACGGAATATAACGCGATAAATAGGGTTTTAAGGTTCAAGACGGTTACGAATCGTGACGAGGTTCGTCACGGAAAATGGGCAAATCCTGTCCCAATAGCAAGGATCGTTGGTTTAAAATAAAAATAAATTATAATAATTAACGGAACGAGGAAAAAAAATAAATGACAATTTTTCACCCTTACCTGATTGTGAGAAAAAATAAATAAAAAAAATAGTATCTCGAGTCTGTAATAACGCGGGAAGATCTCCCTCTCGACGTTTAATTTTATTCCGATAAAAATGAAAGTCTCAGGCTCGTTAATTCATTTCGCAACCGGACACCGTGATATTTCTACCCGCGGTGTAAATAATCGCGGAAATGGTCGTTTAAACTAAATATACATATACATATATATATACAGACATTATGTACATATATATATATATATATATATATATATATATATATATATTTTATACATGACTAAATGGTCGTCGTGCCTCGAGGCAGCAGAGATGGTCTTTTCCCAGGCATTCGATTACCATCGTGTATCGCATTCGCATTCTTCATTCTAAACCTCTTCTCTCTCTCTCTCACTCTCTCTCTTCTCGTCTTATCTCGATGTCATACGAGAGCTCCTCGGTCTCTCCTCTCCGTTCTACGATTTCCGAGCTGTGTATTTACCGCGGCTCCTCTTTTATCTCGTTACTCTTGAAACAAGCCAGCTTGTTTTATCTTTCAAGGGGTGTGGAGACGAGGACGAGGGGTAAGTTAAGCGAATATATCGTGTTCTCAAATTTTAACCACGACATTCATACGTACTGTACGTAGATAATTTTGTTTTTAATTCTTTTCTTTTTCAACGAATCTTATTCGTCATATTTTTTTTCTTTCGCTGAAACGAACAAAAAACTTGTTATAGGTAATTGAAAAATGTTATTCTTCGCGAAGTGGGAACGAACGTCGTACAAATTCGTTCGCGTCGTCAAATTTTATATTTTACCACGAAAGACAAAATGAAAGAGAAGACAATATTTCCGCTCGTTTTTTCGTATACGTTTCTCCGTCCCGTGGATTACAAAGGTAACATCGTTGCCCGCGAACCCGTTTCGTTCTTTTCTTGCGATTTCTCGCACGGGCAACTGGCCAAAAAGTTGAACGAAACGAGAGAGAGAGAGAGAGAGAGAGAGAGAGAGGCCAAGGGGTCGTTTTATATTACCCGTGGCGAGTAAAAGTTTTTTTTTCTTTTTTCATTTTTTCATTGCTTTTTTTTCGACGAATTCGATGTAAGGAGAACGAAACGAGGGCTCTTTCGTGATTAAAAAAAAAACAAAAAAAAGAGAGAGAGAAAAAAACAAAGGAGAGAAAAATAATACGGAGAGATAAAAATTCATCGGTTATTGAAGTACCTACGATGTTTATATCTTCGCTCTCGTCTCGATCCGCCTTCTTTCTCTCCATCGCCGACGTGCAATTGCCTCGGAGCGTTTCGATTTTTTTTTCCATTTTTGTTTTTTTTTTTCACATTTTTTTAAAACTTCCTCGTGTCCGATAAAGGGTTTTAAAAAAAATGTGCTAAATCGCTCGTCTTTGCCGGGCGGACGAGTCGTGCATTGTTACGACCAAGATTCACGATCTTTGCTCTTCGCGTTTGCGTCTCTAATATATATATATATTTTTTTCTTTTTCCCCATTCACCTTAATTTCGTCTCTTTGGCACTTTACTCTCCCCCCTCCCCTCTCCATTCGCTTAACGCTCTTGGAAATCGTTTTGGCAGCTTATTGCTTCACTCCATCTTTTCCTCTCGCTTTCTCTCTCTCTCTCTCTCTCTCTCTCTCTCTTTCTCTCCCGCTGCTGGCAATTTGGGCCTACACAATTACGAAGGGCCTTACGCGCGTAGATATATAATACAGTGTGTTCCCTTATTTCGTAGAAGCCCAAAGGCAGAACGAAACCATTTTATCCGAACGGTTTGTCCGCCCCGGGCGAATTTCTTGCGCGTTTTCACGCGCAATCTTCGTTCTTATATATATTTTTTTTACGAATTATTCTTTACGTTTGTTACGTGTAAAATTGTTCGCTCGTTTCTTTTATCAATAGATTGGATACGTTTGTGCTGTATATATATATGTGTGTAATAGGTTGTTTTTTTTTTCATTTTATCGTCCGGAGAATCGTGACAATAAAAAAATATTTTTCCCGGGCGAATTCAGGGCATGAAGGAGATTACGTAGGTGTGGCAGAAACGATCTCGCGTTGCTCGGCACGAAGGAGAGATACTTCTCCTTTAGGATGAATGAGAGAGAGAGAGAGAGAGAGAGAGAGAACGAGTGAGAGAGAGAGAGAGAAAAAGTGCCAAGATCGAGACAGGAGAATTCCGTGGGTCGGGATCTGTTTCTCTCTCTCTCGGTCCTTGCACACGAGCCCCGGGTAATAGAACACTCGAAGAAAACGAGAGCGAGAGAGAAATGCACGTAGCGAGGGAAAGGACTTCTCGATCGACGTCACCTCTCATTATCATCAAATGTCGAGAAACGTCGCTCTTAAATAAGTTCCAATCACGGACAGAGTCAAAGACAGAAAGAGAGAGAGAGGGAGAGAGAGATTGACTATCGAGCTGAAATAAACATGTAGCTCGATCACTCACGCGATCCTTCAGCTTCCGATCAAAACATTTAATTACGTAATTTTTGTCAATTTTTGTATTTTCTATTTATTTCAAACTTTTAAATTTCATACGTTTTTTTTTCTTACTTATATTTTTTATTTTTATTTGTTACAGAAGATGCTGGAACTCATGATGTCAGCGCACCATGGGATTGGAGAAACGGGTCCATCTATGGTGAGTCCAATTTTATTCGACGAATTTCTCACGAACGTTTTTTTCGTATAAATGTAAATATCCATTTTGTGAAAAAAAAAAAAAAAGAAGAATAGCAAGAATTTTCATCCAGGGATTTTCAAATGATCGAAATCGACACGAGAGTATCAATAATTCGTTGAAAAAATCTTTCAACCCCTAAATAAAATAAATTTGTTAATTAATCGACGAATAAAAATTATTGTTTTGTTAACGATCTAAATTGCAATTTTTACGTCGCGCGAGGTAAAAAATCACGAGTGAGACGGGCGCTTGGCAATCTTCGAGTTTTGCGAAGAAAAAAATAAAAATAAAAAGTGTTCCATGGACTTGTTCCATCCCCCGTTCCATCAACCCCTTTTCTACTCAAGCGCCTCTATTTTCCGTTCGCACTCTGGTTGCGAGGGTTTTTCATTCTTCCCTTTTGCCTGCTTTTTTCTCTCTCTCTCTCTCTTTCTTCCTTTTCTTTACTCTCTCTGTTCTCCCCCTCGCGTCTCTCGTAGTTGTCGTCGCGATACACGCACGCACGAGAGACGGGCGCGTTGTCCGGCGATTCTTCTCGCGCGTCTACCGAGACCTCTCGATCTCCGCACACACGTTCTCTTTCTCTCTCTCTCTCTCTCTCGTTCGTTCTCTCTCTCGCTCTCTTTCACTCGAGCCTTCTCAGGCTTCCTCTTCATTCTCGGTTCTCTCCACCTCCGCAACTTACCGAGGAGAGAACGAAGAGAGAGAGAGAGAGAGAAGGGAGAACGAAGAAGAGAGGCGTTCGGGCTCGCGCAGGAGGGAATTCTGCAATGCCTCGTGCAGAGTACAAAGTCCTTTTGATCTCGAGACAAAAGCTCCTCTCGGTCTCTCTCTCTTTCTCTCTCTCTCTCTCTCTCGCTCTCTCGCTCTCTCCCATTCTCTCTTTCGCCTTCCCTCGAGCGTCTCCACGCGCACTTCTCCTCGTTGTCGTTGTACTACTCAACGAGCACGGAGCTGTGTCGCTGGGAGGAGAGAACACTACTTGTGAGACGAGAGAGACAGGGTGAGTGAGTGAGTGAGAGAAAGAAAGAGAGAGAGAGAGCGAGTGAAAGAGGAAAGGTGCAGGAAGGGACGTGAGAGAGCTCCGTCCCTATTTCTCTCTCTCTCTCTCTCTGGCTCTCTCTTTCTCTCTCTCTCTCTCTCTCTCTCTCTCTCTCTCTCTCTCTCTCTCTCTCTCTCTCTCTCTCTCTCTCTCTCTCTCTCTCTCTCTCTCTCTCTCTCTCTCAGCGAGAGTCATGCCGTTGCTTAGCGACCTTGCTTGACCTCAAGCACCATCAACCGGAAATTCATTGCGGACCTTCATTTTCTTTCCATTTGTTCTTTATTGTTTTTTTTTTCATTCTTTTTTTCTTTCTTTCCTTTTTTTTCGTTTTACAATTTACTCCATCGCATCGTTCGTTTGTAGACTGCACGGTCGTAAAATCGATCGATTCATTGTCGTGAAATCGTGAAAGATACAAGTCGGTTTTAAAATCGTGAGCGGGTAATTAGTAATATTTTTAATTACGATCCGTGAACACAACCGAGAGCGAGATCGGATAAAAGGCGAATCTTCCCTTTATTACGGGAATTAATTGAAAACTGGTCGACGCTGCGTTATGAAAAAATATAATAATAATAAAAATAATCAAAAATTTAATGAGTCATCGAATATTTAGTTTCCTTTTTTTTTTTCGTGACGGACGTTTTATCGCTCCTTGGTCCATCCACAATTTTCTCACCGAAAGAGCTTCCCTCTCCGTAACCTCCTACGGCCACTCATTTGTTCTACAAAAGTTTAGTCACGATAGCCTGGGAAAGTCTTCGACAAGCGACGGAACAGTCGCACGCCCTCTCATTTCCTTTTTTGTTCCTCTTCCTCATTCTCTTTTCACCTGAGTACCAACACACCGTAGCCTCGTCTTCTTCGTAATATCCTGGTGCTGGAAAAATCCCCTCATTGCCCCCCGACGTCCTCGCTCGTTTCAAACTTAGTTAAACGACGATGAGACGAACGAACGAACGAACGAACGAACGAACGAGTGAGAGATCTCTTCGGTAAATGAGAACTGCTCGAGCGTAACCGAGACCGTGGTGTCCCGTAGCTCGTAGTTTATTTTTCTTTTTTCTCTTGCCTTTCTTTTTCCTCTATTTTCAACCCCCTCGCGTGAGACACAAACAACAAATTATTAGAAGCCGGTGACCCGAAACTTCGATCGTATAATATATCCCCCGAGGTAAGGATATTTTCTTTTGCTTAATTGTCGCAACGGCGAATACGACGAAAACATAACAAACAAACAAAAAAAAACACCATTTCCGTCGTGTTTCTTGCGATATTTAAGAATTAAATCATTACGACAATATTTGCTCTAGAAAAAAATAATTAACGTCACAATTTTTAAAAGTTCGTTGTACAATTTAAAAAAAAAAAATCCCCCGTTTTTTTTCACCCTGTCTCGCGCGTCGAATTTCTCGTTAGGTCTCTCATTTCCCCGATGGAACACGAGTTTAACTAATGATCAGAGAGCGGTGTACACGTTCGAAGTAAGAGAGAAAGAAAGAGAAAGAGCGAGAGAGAGATCGTCTCGCGACAATTTCCTGTCCTCGTCCTGTCAAGAAAGGCGAAGGGCGGGAGGGATGCACGGTTCGCGAGAGTCTCGTAAACGACCTCCCTGAATGGACGTAAGACATAGTGTTACATACCTATGTATAACCATATACATACATACCCCTACACACACACACACACACATATATACATATGTATATATCTTCGAGAGAGAAGAGTCACAGGCGGGCGCGTCGACAAGGGGAGTCTGCCCATAATATAGGCACAGCTAGAGCATAAGTCCGTGGCTCGTTTGCATTGTGTCGTGCTTCGCAATTGTATCTCGCTTCTCGTGTGTCGACGACGAGAACGAAGAGTGCATATATATATATACGAGAGAGAGAGAGAGAGAGAGAGAGAGAGAGAGAGAGGAGAATCCCATCGTGGCGTCCGAACCAACCGTATCCTATCGGCAGAGGGGGAAAGGGAAGGACTCGTGGTTCACCCATTGTCTCTGCACATATATCGTACAATACACGTCTATACTTACATACGTGGCACATGTAAATGTATCGCGTAGCTGTCGACTCTCTCTCTTTCTCTCAACATTCCGATCATTGGCGTTTGCTGTCCGCACACGTTAGATTTCGCACTCTCCACTATTCTCTATGCTCCGTTTGCGTTCTATACTTATATATATATGTATAGAACGCAATATATAGAACGTTTATATAGAACGCATATATATATATATATATGCTATGTAGCTATGTATATATAGAAGTCGATATACCGGATAGGTAGTTCTGTTCTTCGAGACCTACCGGTCTCGTTTCCCGCCACGCGATTAGCTACAGTCGATGTTACGACGCCTTTCTCCATCGCGCTGAATACTCCGCGAGCTTCCGATTACACATTGCTCTATATATATATATATTCAAGTTGTGTATAGGTGTTGATTCGCATATATGTGGGAGCCTCGAGAGCACGTAATCGTAACTCTCGAAGCTCCCGTCGAGGATCATTAAAGCCAAAGGACTGTTAAGAGGAGATCCCCCTCTACCCCCTTCCCCCTTTTTCATCTCTCTCTGTCTGTCTATCTCTCTCTCTCTCTTTCTCTTTTGCACACCTCACCTCGAGTCAGGTATCTCCAAGTGTCCGATCTGCTACAGGGCATTACTACTTAACGGTTCGTCGGAATGGTCCACGGTCACGCATGCTTCTACGATTCTCGCACCGCCCGAACGCGACGAGAGTTGCACGTTTTCTTTTACGATCGGGACACTTTAAGCCGTAGTGATGTATCGATGTAAAAGATTTTATGTTTTTCCGTTGCTTTTTATTTCGTTTGGTTCGCAAGTATCGCGGTGGCAAAATTGTCGCTTATCTACGAGAAACCGATAGAATTATTTACGAGAGATCGTTGCCTTCGAAAAGCCTCGGTTTGCTTCTATTTTTGTCGATCGAGATTCGACGGTATCGACGTTTATCGCCGACGAACGATCGAGATATCGACACGAAGATTAATTAATGAAATTTTGAATTAATAGAAGTTTTTGTTTTGTTTTTTTTTTCTTAATTTTCGTGTTTACGTATTTACAATAATTTAGCACACGCGTCAAACTGCTCGTTGGTTAGAGTCCTCATGGGAAAATCCTCGATTCGTCAAGTTTCATTCATCGAATCGAATCGACGAGTTCTCTCGTCGTTTCTCTCGTTTTGCCGGCAACGTTTCCCTTTCGTCGTGCTCCTTGACGCGATCGCAAAAAGGCTTCGAGATTATGTACGTATCGTCGGATAGAACGAAACGAAATGAAAGAGAAAGAGAGTGAAGTGAGAGAGAGAGAGAGAGAGAGGGGGGTAGAGTCACTCGTCGTGAAGTGGCGGCTCGACTTTACAAGCGTGTCTGCTCAGCGCGAGCCATTACTACTTGTGGGCTCTCTTTCGAAACGACTGGCAGTCACGCATATCTTCTGACGCTTTGACTTTTTTTCTCTTTCTCTCTCTCTCACTCTCTCCTTTTTCTTTCTCCCTCTCTCTCTCTCTCTCTCGCTCTCCGTCGTCGTAGGCCAAGGTCCGATATGATTATTGGCCTTGATGTCCAATCGTAGTATCTTCATCCATCGGCGCAATATATTAGCAACGTAATTTCTTCCTTTTAAAATTGTTTTATTTATTTTTTTTTTTCATCGACTTCCTTCTCTCGTCACCCGCGCCTCTCGTTTTCGTTTTCTACTTCTCTCTCTCTCTCTCTCTCTATGCGAGTTAACGTAAGACAGACGTAGAAAATCATCGCCTCGCTACTCGCCGGCAAATAAGTTCGACTAATGTGGTATTTAAAAGCGAGTCGCTACGAGATGATCGAAGACAAGTTTAAAACACGGTTGGGGGTCAGACGCGCGCGCGACGGAAGGAATGCGGCTATTACGTACTCGATTTAAATGCACAGTTTTAATCCATGCTCCCTAACTTCTCGTTCCATCGGTTCGTTTAAATTCCCGCCGTCAGGTAACGAGTGATTGACGAGCCTCTGATTAACGCTTTCCTTTTCATGGTTTTTTTTTCTTTATTTTATTTCTTTTTTCTTCTCTTTTTGTTTTCGAAACGAAAAAAGGAATTCAATTAAAATAACGTTCGCGAAGAATCGAACTAATTTCGTACGTTTTTAATTAAATCGATGCGAGAAGGGTTCGTTAATTGGAAAAAGCGTTGAACGATGAAATTTATTCAAAAACGAAACAATAAACGAACGAATCTCAACTTTTGATCTGTAATTAATTTTTGTTTTTTTTTTAATTTCATCGAATTTATTTCTCGATATCGGATCAAAATCAACTTGAATCAATCGATTCCACTGTGATTCCCTTGGCGAAATTCGTATTCTCAATTGTTCTACGATATCAAAAAAAAAAAACAAAAAAAAATGTCGAGCTTTTTCCACGTTTTCAAACGTCGTTCGCGTGTCATAAATTCTTCGCCTCGTTCTCTTCTGTAAAATAGACCGGATTAATAGCGACCCTAATTAATCGCGAATTTGTTACGTCGTCCCTGCGACGGAATGCTTCCTGTGTGGAAAAAAAATATCGGAAAGGGGGTTGACGGGGTAAAAAAAAAGCTCGCGGAGACGTAGAAGAAAGAGAGAGAGTGACGGTCGCGAGAGCGACGTGTCACGCAAACGCGTCTCGCGTTGACCAGAACGGTTATATATATATATATATATATATATATATATATGCATGCACCACGACGATGGTGATCGTGCCATCGGAGGTCCGGCTCGAGAGAACAGAGAATACAAATTGCCAGGCTAGCCTCGAGGCATGCCACATAGGATAGAGAGAAAGAGACTATAGTGTGTCTCTGGTATCGGAACGAGTGAGCCAAGAGAGAGAGAGAGAGAGAGAGAGAGAGAGAGAGAGAGAGAGAGAGAGAGAGAGAGAGAGAGAGAGAGAGAGAGAGAGAGCTTTCCCGTCAGCTGGCGATCTATCGTACGCTTCTTGTAACCGTTCGTTCCATGCGAGCCTTCGACATACTCGAAGAAGGCTCTAAAAAAGAAAGACAATTATATATATATATGTAGAAAGAGAGAGAGAGAGAGAGAGAGAGAGAGAGAGAGAGAGAGAGTAATCCAGCTTCATGCATTTCTTCCATGCGCGGAGAGTCACGGTAAGAAACTTACGGTGTTTCACACGTTTCATAATTGAGCGAAACGATCGAGACTATGAAGAAAATGGAGAGAAAAGCGAGAGGAGAGGGAATGAAGAACATAAAATAAAATAATAACGATACAAAAAAAAAATCATTGAAAAATTGTATAATATTCCCTAACGTATATTTACATAAATTATTATAATGAAGAAGTTATTATTGTACGGTTATGTTGAATATTTCAAGATTCGTATCGCACAGGCGTGTGCATAGGCGAGATCGATAATACGAGTGGGACGAATCGAATAGAACAAGGAAGAAACAAAACAAAACAAAAAAAAAACAAGAAACATAGGGTACCAATTTTTTTCATCGTACTCATTTTCATTGATTTTATGCAGGCGGCTTTATAAAATTGTCGTATATAGCGCGCGCATTGTACCAATAGGACGCGTGACTCGTTTCTATCTGTGAACGCTGATAGAAATGCACGCCAGGTTGTATTCTTCGTTCGTGTGCCCGAGAGGGGCGAGTGGAGAATGAGATCTCCGGAGAAACTCTCCGCCCCTTCGATAGTTGGATCGATACATTGTGATTCGATCGGAATCCTCCTCGTGTCTCGCTTCGGATTACTTCCCAGTACAATCCTTTTTATCATAATATATTTTATCATATATATATATATATATGTATATATATGATAAAATACGCGTGTGTGTCTTTGTGTGTATCGCGATACTCAAGTGGGTAGGTGGGTGTTGTCTATTACGTACTATCGTGAATAGTACATCTTCGATACGTACGCCGCTCATTTCGAGATCTGTGTATCGATCGATCTACCTGCAATGATAAAGAGTCGCTTCTGGTGCAACGCGGTGGCGGACAAATATTTGCATGCGGTAACTTTATCGCGTCATCGATTATTTCACGAGATGGTAAAGAGCGAGAGAGACAGAGGGGGCAATGATCTATGGTAGAGAGTTGTATTGTCCATGGACCATATTCGTCGATATTAATTTTTGTCTTTTATTTACTAATTGTCATATTTGAAATATTTTCAACGTGAGACAAAAAAAATGAAAATTTTGTTATATTTTTATTGATAATAAAAACGTGTTCATTTATTATTATTATTATTATTATTATTATTAATGCTTCTACTCGTCACGTATATCTCTCGTCAAACGTTCTCCCCCTCCTCCCCTGGTCGCCTCTCTGTTGTGTCGGCGTACTTCACTTTCTTCCTTTTCGCCGGAGGGCGAACCGAGGGGTTTTCTCTCGTCTGGTCGCAGAGCCATCGAGAACCTCGCGCACCGTGCATGCAAACTCGAAAGTTGAGCGTACTCACGCATACACACACATACACATAGACACACACACACACATACACGCGCGCATCTCGGTTCGCTGGTCCGAGCCATGATATTTTCGAGGACGGACAGCCGAGAGTGCTCTCTCGCTCTCCCCCAACTCCTTCCACTCTGGTTTGTCCAGAGCAAGAGGGACGAGCCCTCGACCAGACAATTATGCAAAATAAAATAAAAAATAGAATGCAAGGGGTAATAGGAGTCAGGGATTAATTCGGAATTTCGTCTGAATTTTTATTGCATGGTAATAAAAATTATAATGACAATTGTTTCAATTAAAGTCGGATAGAAAATATGGGATTCGAGTCAATATTCAATTTCGGTATCGCTTCGTTGAGTATTCGCTATTATTTAGGATGCTGGTATTTAAACCGATTTTTTCTTTTGTGGTTTTTTTTATTTATTTTTTTTCACACTAATTATTATAAAAGAGGATATTTTCATGGAAAATTTTTCGTACAATACGAACATCGTAGTGTTAAACAATTATAACACTCGTTATTTACGGAATATTTGCGATTTTATAAGTCCCAGAAAAAAGTCATTACGCTTAAAAAAAAATTGAGCAAAATTTTCCAAGGACTATCCCAGGACCTTGAAAGTGCCAAATTTCTTTATTACTAAAAAATCAATTTACGACGATAAATTTTCATCGGAAATTTCCCGTACAATACGAAAAATCGTACTAATTACGCCGTTCCTTGTCAATTGATAAACGAAAACACTTCCGGGAGAAAAAGGACTTACGATATTCGTGTCTTCCGCCAGAAGTTTATGAAATATATTCGATTCTTTCTCGTCCGAAAACTTACTGACAAAGTGAATAAAAAAAACAGACATCTTACGAAGATTTTACCAAGCCCAGAAGCATTACTGCACAGTTATATTGTACTAGGCGCCTCTCGTGGCTAATCTATACACATATATACCTTTTATACGTACCTATATATATATATATATTTTAGACAGACAGCATTGTGTGTGAGACAGAGAAACCGGTCTCTTATAATTACAGGGTCGAACACAGAGCCCCATCGCTATATCGGTAGGGGCCTCTGTGAGGCCCTCGAGCCATCTCGGAGGGAACAAGAGAGAGAGAGAGAGAGAGAGAAAGAGACAGAAACGCGAGAAGGGTATGCACCCCGGGCACAACGGGGTCCCCGTCTCGTTCGTTCGTTCTTTCGTTCGTTCGCCCCGGCAATACCAAAGGGCCCCGACCACCCGAGACGTTGTCTCGTGGTGATGCCCCGTTGCCTCCTCGCTAACGTAGCACGAAACGTTTCACAGCCACTATAAACACGAGAAAGAGATACAGCGAGCCCCTCGTACCGAACTACCGAGCTTCGGCTATCGACCAGACACCCGGGAGCTCTCGCAACTTTTTTCTTTTCTTTCTTTTTCTTTTTTTTTTCACGTATTCTCATATTATTTTTTATTTATTTATTTTTTTCTTTTCGTCGAGCATTGGCTTCGTGCTAGCTACCGATGGCTACTAATTTTTGCACCGGTCCGACGCCCTTTTTTCGGCTCGAAAATTCACGGAGAAGATTCTTCGGACGTGGACGAAAATATGAAAAGAAAAACAACTTGTAAAAATCGATAATCGACTATTTCATCGATATATCGCTTTGATCGATACCCTCGATGATCGCTCGATTTATCATAACGACAGTATTTAATATTTTATTCACGAACCGTTGGTCATTGTAATACTTTCGTCCGTTATAAACGTTAGCCGCGACAAATTCTCCTCGATAACGCAATAAAACGAGGAATTTTATTGCAACTAACTCTATATATATTCACTTCCAATAAAATTATATATATATATAGATATATATATACAGAGAGAGAGAGAAATCTGAAGAATTGAAAGAAAAAAAAATGTATAGCGAGCGGTGAAATCGGTATAACATTGTGTCGGTTTATCCGGGAACCGGCAAAGAACTCTCTTCGAGAAAAGAGCGCGCGAGAGAGAGAGAGAGATAGATAGAGTGAGATTATAAGCCGCCTATAACTTAGGGTCCTTCGACGTATTTATCGATATCGTAAATCTCACGGTTGACTCTCGTTTTCTATAGGCCGGTCATACCAGTATTACTGGTGTGTGTATTATATCGCACGCGTTCGCGCGGGACGCTAAATTTCATAAATTCCACACTACCGGCGGGCTCTCTCTCTCTAGCAGTTGTTATATCCCAACTTTTCATGCGATCTAGCCTCTACGTCTCTCTCTCTCTCTTTCTCTCTGTCTTACACACACCTACTCGTCGGTCTATCCTAATACTATAACAATATACATAAACGATAATAGTCGCGATATCTCCGCATCCGCCCTCGCTCGAACGATTTTATCGCGATCGTTTCGCAAAGCCGGAGGAATCTTGAATCAAATTTTTCCGTGCGAATCTCTCGACTAAAAAAAAAGAGAAAAAAAAAAACAAAATAAACTGAAAAGAAAAAAAATCATCAAATTTATCGACGAAAAAATTGAACAAAAAAAATGCTCGATCGAGAAAGATCGATGCTCGAGTAACCCGACGGTATTGCACGAAAATATATATATATATATTCGTATAGTCGAGCACGAATCGTCCGATCGGATTTGCCATTGGGAAGCCGACCGAGCTCTCCTCGTCGTTCGCCCTCTCTTCCTGGCACTCGGGGTCTCTCCGACGTCGTTCCTCATCGTCGTGACCCGTCAGTTTTGCATACCAATGGCTCGTTTCGCTCTTGGCACATGAGCTATGCGCCAACTTCGATCACGGATCTCGCGAGTCCGACACGAGCTCGCGTGGTGTGGAGTAGTAGAGAAGGAGGAGGAGGAGGAGGAGGAGGAGAAGGAGAAGAACGAGAAGGAGAAGGGGGGGGGGGGGGGGGGGGGGAGTGCTTAGAGATATAACAGTCATAGAAGGACCAGCCCTCTATCACCAACAGTAAAATGACCCAAACGTCGAAAAATATTCAATCCGTTACTAAAACAACCCCTGACCGTAACGTTTATATAACAATTTTTTTTGTTTTTTTTTAACTTACGATTTACCGAAGAATGGAAATAGGAGTGGTTCGTCTAAGAAGACCTAACTCTCTTACATATGTATATCTATATACGACACGTGTTTCTTACAGTACTGCGAAATGGTGCAAGGGAGAAAAGGATGCCTGAAGACTTTGTTCGAGCGCAGACCTCACGTGCATATATATATATATATATATATATACCACCGCGAATTCATTGTTGCATTGAACTATGGTGCATACGAGTCGTGCATGTGGGAACGAAGTGCATAGATCGGATACTATATATATATATGTCTATCTAGAGAGAGAGAGAGAGAGAGAGAGAGAGAGAGAGAGAGAAATGTAGTGAGTAATACACTCGGATGTCGACGTCGTCGCGTCGTGACGATCACCGTCGTGAAGGTCGAACCATCATCATCATCAGCAACTGCATCTGCAGTGCAAGAGACTGCAATATAAGTGTCTCTCTCTCTCTCTCTGGCTCTCTGGTTGTTTGGTCGAATCGCCTCCTCCTCATCGAGCAATATCCCGTCATGAGGACCGAGAGAGAATATATTATTATCTATCCTCAAACGGCTGGAGTTCAGGGTAACGGGTAATGTCGTTTAGAAATTGGCTACGGTACCGAATTATGGGACCGTTTCTCAATTCTCTCTCTCTCTCTTTCTCTCTTTCTTTCTATTTTTGTTATCTCTCTTCGTTCTCTCTCGTCCTTCGTTTCAAATCTTACGGTAGCGAATAGCTAGGTTCGTCGAACTCTCTTACCGTTGAGACGAACCACGACGTCGTAGACGTTTTAATTTATTTCTTAAAGTTATTATTTTTTTAATCTCTTTTTTATTTTTGTTTTGAATTTTTATTTGTTTTTTTTTTTCTTATTTTTCGTTCGTGATACGAGACAAGGGTTCGAATTCTCGGGGAGAAGGAGAGTCCGGCGTCGGCTACTCGCGATCACGAAGGGTTTTCGCCTCCTTCCCCTGGACCAGAGCGCGCAAGAGACAGAGAGAGAGAGAATGAAAAAATAAAAACACTAAACATCACACACTTAATAAGAAAAGGAAGAGAGAGAGAGAGAGAGAGAAAAAATGTTAGACGCTCCTCCAGACGTGTCGGACAAGATTACGGTGCAGATTTTTCGAGTGTCTCATTACGCGCGAGCCTCTTTTTTTTCTTCTCTCTTCT
The DNA here is from genome assembly GCA_951802705.1 of Netelia virgata. NCBI lineage: Eukaryota > Metazoa > Arthropoda > Insecta > Hymenoptera > Ichneumonidae > Netelia > Netelia virgata. The sequence continues at coordinate 34,524,561 of OX637867.1, read as the reverse complement.
TCCTTCTTTCGTTTCTTTAAGAACGCGTCTTCACCCTAGCGCCGCGTTTCGCGAGTCTGCGTCGCGCGGGAGGAGGGTCGACTCGAGGTCTAATTCTAATGCCGGATGGATCAAAGCCTCCGACCGGTGAGATTCTCGCCCCCGGGTGTGAGATAGAGATAAACAGAGAGAGAGAGAGAAAGAGAGAGAGAGAGAAAGAGAGAGAGAGAGGGAAACGGCTGACACGCTCGTTAGTTATATATATATTATAACGACCGACATGATTCGCTAGTGGTACGACTAATCACGCCACCCCTTCCTCTTTTTTCCCACCCCCTTACTTCTGGTCCCGCGAGCATTTTTTTTTTCTTTTTTTTTTGTTTAACTTGTTGCAATTCTTTTCTCTCTTTCCACCATCTTCGTTATTCCGTCACTGGACCAGGAATGCTACGAACGCAACGAGAGAGAGAGAGAGAGAGAGAGAGAGAGAGAGAGAGAGAGAGAGAGAGAGAGAGAGAGAGAGCTACTGAGGTCAAAATCCCCGAAGCCGCAGAAGCAAATCCGATAGCCGGGTATGCGAACGCCGCGAGCGCTTTTAATTAACGACTTGGCGCGCGGCGTACGGACCTGATTAATCAAAGAATTTGCACGGTTCGTTGGCAATTTTACCGGGCTTCGTGAACCGATCGAGAAACGAGAGAGAGAGAGAGAGAGAGGGGCAAAAAAAAGAAAGAGAGGCGGGAGGGGGGTTATGTTCGTAGATAGAGTTAAACATTATTTTACTACTGTTACATTATATCGGATTTATTAATCGATCGTTTCGTGTGCCGCGCGATGCTGTCGGGGCGTGGACGCGTGTCTCGCCACTGTTACCGACCTTCCGCGATCGCTATATTGCCCACTTACATCATTATTAATTGCGGCATTAAGAGGCCCGATCTCACGAGCTTCGATATTACACCATTCGTTCGCGATGAGAAGAATTTATTATCATTATTATTATCCTTATTATTTATATAGGCACTATCAGAGAGAACAAAACATAAAAAAATTAAAGCAAAAAAAAGCAAACGTTTTTTTTTTGCTCTTTCAACTTCAACGAGCCGCGCGAGCCCTCGGGAAATTTTCTCGCGAGATCTATAATGGAATCTCCTCGTTGAGCGATCGTCGATGGTCTACCGTTCGATTCGTTTCGATATCGATTTTCTTTTTCTCACAACGAATCCTAACAATTTTTCGTGAAAAAAATCACATTTTCATCGAACGAATTTACAATTTTATGAAAACAAAATTTCACTTTTATCGAAATTTCGTGCTATCGATCTCGGACTAAAATCGAATACTCGATCGGTGATCGAACTAGACGCAATCGCCAGTGTGTGTCTGTGTGTGTGTGTATTGTATCAATGGGGAAAAAGAGGCGCGATCGTAGTGGCAAATCGATATTAATAAGGCGCGGAGGTATAGAAAAGAACGAAGAACCGAAGAATTCCGCGCAGATCTCCCCCCTCCCCTTTCTCCCTCCCTCGGTCTCTTCTCGTCGTCGACGAGACGAGAGCTCGGGCATACCGCGACCGTTGCCCGGCGAGCTTACGGATAACCGGTAATAGGTCCGACGGTAACAGTAACAGTAACTGACCTACAGACTCTCTCTC